>JAVHNF010068997.1:5748-16036 GCA_034783455.1 Micropsitta finschii | reverse complement strand
CGTGATCCCTCCAAGAAGCTTCCCCAAATATTAACTCATCCATGAGGATTAGCCTGGGAGTGTTTGAAGAGCTCATCATTAGAGTTCCACCAAGTAACTAAGTCAAAATTTGGCCAGAAGCTCAACTCACAAGGAGACAGCTTCATTAAATGATTATTTATTGCCCCTGTGTTCATTGTGTGAAGCCGAAGTTCTCACCAGAACACTCTGTTTCTTAATTTGGGAGACGTCTTCAGTTACTTATTTTGCAAACTAGAATCACACAGCCCTTTTGTTGTCACATAAAAATGAGAGTGCAATCTAATTATTTGTAGAGTGCTTATTTTAAAAGAATTTGTACCAAATTTAGTGCTTGTTAGCAATCAGCCCTGACTGTAAAGGCAGTTATAATTCGGGAAGTTTCCATGCAAAGATAAGGAACAATGGTGGTAGGAGCTGGTACAACGGTATTAAAGTAAGGTCTATGAGACTTCTGAGGTTACAGTATCATTTTTTATATGATTTACGTAACAGTGCCTTCTTATTCCTCATTGTAGTGGAGGCACACTAAACCCAAGTATTTAACTATTGCAGAATCATCTGCCAAAGTCCAAAGAGACAGTGTGAAACCATAGGTAGAATTTTCAAAGAAGTATTTTTTGACGGCTATTTCCTGCATCTTCCATCATTTCCAGAATTCAACACTCAAACAACTCTGTATAGCATGAGGAGTACTAAGCCCATTTACCTGTGTAAGCAGATCTCTACTGTCCCTAGCATCCCTGAGTTTGCAAGGAGAGGAACTTCTGTTCACTCCTAACAGTACACTTCGTGTTGTGTATAATTCAACTGATTGCTTCAGCTGGCCTCATGTTTCCTGCATAGTCTGTCAGCGTACTACAAAACACAGCAGAAAAAAATGACAAACCACTGTTGGCACTTGACATTGCCTAGGGAAAAGGAAAACCAGAGGAGAGCAGGCTATAGTTCAGAAGAGTCAGCATTACCAAGCATGGATAATTCTTAATGAAGGAGGGAAATCAGCAGGAACAGTCCCAGGGGGACAAAAATAATCAGTAAGCTTTGCAGGAGTTGAAGGTGCCATGTGAAACTTCTGTCGTTCTAATCCAAGTGAGTCTTTCTGTTTTCTTCTTTTTGATCAGGGATTCCCTGCCCTGTCTTTGCCTGAAATTCTGCCCCTCTCAGCTCTCTGAGATGACCATGCTAAACAACATTTCTGTGAACACTGTCCAAAATGATTCCTCTCCAAAAATTGAAGTAAGTAGCATGATAGAGTTGAGCCTCAGCTCCATACAAATTTGTAGTTGCCATTGTTGACAAAACTGCTTTGATATTAGCAATGGCTGCACATTTTTGTGATAATTCATTTTAGACAAGACAATTTACCCTGATGTTTGCATTTAAAGGGACAAGGAACACAAATCCTTAGCAAACACAAATACCCATCTCCACTTTAACTGATCACATCCTAAGAAAAATAATGAAAACAACATTTCAGGAACAGGTCTGTCCTGCCAAAACCAAAGAGACTTTACAGGTCATATTTAGTATTACCTGGTACAGAAAAAAAAACCCACATATCTGGTTCTTGAATGAAATATTCTATTGTAAATATTAAAAAATAATGAAAATGTGTAACCCTGATTTAACTGTAGATAAAATACTTCTAGGACACTGAGATGTACACACGTGACACAATGAAATACATGCACTCTATCAAGCAATATGAACTGCTCTGATCAGCGAGAATCTTTTTTTCCTCTAGAGGCTGAATGGGAGAGAAAAAAACCTTATGACATTCGAGACCATGTGGAAAGATGAAAACAGAATAAAAATGATGAAAGCAGAATAACAGGCCAGGCAGAGGTATAATTTAAGGTTATCAATGTACACCTTCTATAAGACTGGGTCCCAACAAAGTCAATATAAAACTCAGCTTTAATAAAAGAATCTTTATGGGAAGTATATAGGTTTATGCACTAGAAATTAAAATTAGCAAAAATTCAGGGACTTTAGTTTGGAGTACTGACAGAGCTAACTTAAAGGATTCATCTTGACTAAGCAGAAGTCAGTCACTGTACTCTGGAGAGTTGTGGGGGCTCAGCTATTCGTGGTACCCTGGCACTACCAGTGGCAAAGAACCTTGTTTCTCCTCTGCATCCAGCCACGTTTTTTTCATGCTTCATTTTGGTTTTGAATCTTGACATTTTAGTCCAGGTTTTTAAGACCCTGGACAAGCTTACTGCAGTGAATTGCACTGCCACTGCTTACAGCAGGTAGGTGTTAACCCAGGGGGAAGCAGGCTTATTAAGAGCTCCCAGCAGCTGCACCAGCTTGGAGGCACACTGCTGACCATGGACGATCACACGCTTCCACTGCAGATTTTACACAGGTGATTGCAGAGCACTTTGGGTTGTATATGTAGTAGAACTGATGTAAATAATATAGTAACTGAAAGTGCTGAAAGGAAACTGTGCCCATTTCACAGAGTGCTTAGCCTGCAAAATTGTGTGGGATTTGCAGCTGCTTCTGTACCTTCTACCAAACGTAAGTCAAGTTGCCCAGAACAGCAGAACCCTGGATCCCTTTTCCAAAAATACACAAGCAACACCACACAGTGTTAACCGCTGCCAGAATGCAATCTCTCACAAACATGACACTGTGCATACAAAAGATGGTGCTGCTGGACAGAGAACAGTATTCCTCAACTGAACTAGCTGCACTAGTACCAACTGGCAGAAATAAACTATGAAGAGTTGCCAGCACCATCAACAACAACCTCTTTCCCCTGTAAGGACAGAGCTTCACCACAGAGCTTACCACAGAGCTAAGCTATGATTAATTGCTGCTGGAATTGGTGCTCATTCTTCCTTCCTTTTTTCCAGCTATGAAATCATGCCACTCTCCCACGTTCAGCACTGTCGCTTGCCTGACTTTTCAGGAAGGAATCCTGACAGAAAACCAGCCACTCCAGAGTGGATCAGGGGTGTTTCTGTGGGGAGGGCACAGCTGGTGGCTCCTCTCTGCTGCTGAAGATCTGATGAAAATCAAGAAACTACTGAGTGAGGCAGGCATCTGACCCGCTTTCTCTGCAACACTTGCGGCCGTGGAGTACACCAGTGTTTCTTACATTTTAATGTATTAAAGGGCTGTTTATGAAGGTCTCTTGAAAGTAGACTCAGTTGCTAGAAACCACACCTAGATTCAAGAACATGCCCATTTTGATTCCTACATCACAGTTTTCTGCTGTATAAGCCTTCCAAGACAGAAAAGCCTAAAATTGACAGCTTGATTCCACTGCTGACTGCAGTGTAAGAACCAGATACTGCAAACAGGTGTACATGCGGCATGTCACCTGCTGGGAATGGAGCTCTTGTGCGCAGCCTCAAAGGCCCCAGCAATATTTCTGCTACCTAGTGCTGAAGTTGCGCTGGAATGTGAAACCAAGTATCCTCAGAAAGCACTGCTGCTAGTATTTAATGAAATATGTTGTGGTGACCAAAACCAGTTTCCCTTCTAAGGGCTGTCTGCTGCAGAGCACAGGACACAAAGCTGCCATTGGGCTGCAGCACACCACAGCCCACTGGGGCAGCTCAGTGAAGGGTTATCCTCAGTCCAACTTCTAGACTTTTTTTTTTTACTTCTTTTCTTTTTCAAGATTACTTCATTTTTGTATGATTATGAAGAGTGATTTAGCACATTTTATTTTCTGACTAATCTATTGCCATCAAAATTACTTGCTTCCCTCATAAAACGTTCTTGTGGTTTTGCAATTATGCTTCCTGTATTTTTTAATGTAACTTTCTATTCAGTTTCCACTTCATTATCTCCCTGCATTTCACTCACTCGTAATTAAAAAGAGACCCCAGTATGCCTCCTGTTTTCTACCTCCTCTAAAACATACTTGTGCAATTAAACCCTCCCCCAGTATTGTAGCTTCTCAAACTCATCATAGTTCATCTTTAGGGCATGTTCCCAAATAGTTTCTAAGGTTAGAGGATTGCTTTTGACCAAACGATTCCTCAAAAACTTTATATAAATGAGTTCATGTTGAAACTATCTACATAGACTGCAAGAAGCTTGTTATGCAGATTTCACTCATCTGGGGTAATGAAGTTTTCATCTGTCCAACTCCATACTGAAGTAAACTGGGTGAATTTCCCTGGCAATGCCATGAGAGATACCTGTTATTGTTCAAAGGCAACTGATACTGCTAATAACAAATGTAATTCATTTTTACGGAAGAAAGACCATCCTCAGGAAAAAGAAAAGCACTGTACTTCATTCCAAAATGTTATACTGGAAAATCCAATTTTCAAGAAAAAATATAAATACACTACAGCAGTAACAAATAGTGCCAATTTTTAACTATCAGACATACAGTGTTTCTGGTCATGTAGAGTGACACTAATTTCCCTGTATTTACATTACCTTAATCTGGGAGTAGAGTGAATCGAGTGTGGTTTGCTAGTATTAGTCCTGACATAGCTGGAGTTTTCTAATAATTAAAGTAGTAATCAGTGGATCCTTTCAGCTTCTTTTCTTTATATTGTTATTTACAGAAAGCATTTAAAAATCCCTAAGCTCCAAAAGCCTGCTGTGGATTCTTCTCAAAGATCCCGCATGACAGAAGTCAACGCCACTGACTTAACCAGAAGACAATTAGGTCCAAACTTCTCTTTTTTGTAGCTGGTTAAAAAAATTAAAAATGTGAGTGAGAGCTCAAAAGTGAGCGCCCCTTCTGAAGCTGTCAGCTTCAATTAAGAATAAATACCTTGCTTATCTGAAAAATCTTTTTACTTACAAGTAGAATCACAGAATTATTTAGGTTGGAAAAGACCTTTAAGATCATCAAGTCCAACTGCTAACCCAGCACTGCCATTATCTTAATGCTTGCTTATGTGGAAAATACTTAAGGAAAATAGCCTGCGCATGAACTTGAACTTAAATGCTTTGGCTACCTTCTGCACAGAGTTCTTTCTCTACTTAATAGCTTTTCTAAACAAGGAAATGACTTGGAAAGGCTCCCAGCACTACTTCTAACTTGAGCACCGTTGTGGAGCTTTGCTTAGTAGGTAGGCAGTTGAGCTTCACAGCTTAACAAAATCAAATGAGGGAGCTACTAAAACTTGAAAGAAGAACTGTTTAAAGAAAGCAAAAAAACCTTGTTTTTTACTATCCTCTCATTTTAAATCCCCTACAACCTACATAGATAAATCACTCCCACAGAGAGAAAAAGAGATAGCAGATGTATGCAGTACCCAGCAAATCCACCTTGTTTTGATGGAAATGGGAATTCCTTCATGTGTTAGAACTGCAAATAAGTTATTATTTCTGCACTTTAAGTCCACAGCAAGTGCCAAGTAGGTTCATGGCTTATAAGATTAATCTGTTACCTTGTCCTCAAGAGACTGGGAGTGTCTACACAGTCACTTTTCAGGGCTCTACAAGCAGGCTGTGCACTGGGAAGCTTCTGTAATTTGCATACTTGCCATTTTCTGCCTGTACTTTAACACACATTTACATAGTTTGGGTCCATCTTAGGAATTCTGCAAGACCTTATTGAAAACTTTTGTCAGTAGCCTGTAATAAATCAGGTGTTAGTAGTTAATAAAGAAATGCCTATCTAAGACCTAGCTGTGTATGTAGGAGAGTCACACCGGGGGAAAACCTACCCTGAGCAGAGCTTTAGTGCAGCTACCTCAAGATTCACTTCTCTCAGTGAATCTGTCCATCCATGTTAATACTTTAACTGTCAGTGATTTCGTATTCACAAAAAATACCAGTGCACAAACAGAAAAGCACTCAGTACACTCAATTCCAGTCTCTTACCAGTTACTCCAGACTTCAGAAAAATAATCTGTGTTTAAGGTCCCTGCTTGTTTCTTTTCAAAACTTACCTGTTACGAGCTCTTTTACTTCAGCATCGACAGATTTTCTCAACAACCGCAGAAGGGCAGGTATCCCACCAACATTCTTCATCGCTATTTTGTTTTCATCAGTAGACTTCCCATAAACAAGGTTTCTGAGTGCGCCGCAAGCATTCTTCTGAACTTCCAGGACTCTGTGGTCCAAAAGATCAACGAGGTGCTTGATTCCTCCCAGCCTGCACACCTAGAAAACATAACATTGGAATCATCAGCACCAACTGCTTCTACCCATTTTGTGCTCATATTTAAAAGGCTTTTATTTTTATAAAACCCAACACACATTCCAGTCTGCCTCAAGAAGAAATACTGTTGGCAAACCTTAATCCTTTGGTTGTTACATTGGACTGCAAACCCTGGTGAACACTCACATCCTCACTGAAAAGGCTGGCAGAGATTTTCAGTCATTTGCTATGCTCAGAGAAAAATGCTTACTGATAAAGTTTTGCTTCCCAATAATGCTGGCTTTTAAGTCATTTCCTATACTTCAGAATATCTTTTTAGGGAATACTGGAAATATGAAGTTGCAAAGATTAAAATGCTGACTGCTACGCTTAAGCACACACACAAACCAGTTCAAATTAGCATCTAGTCAGTCCTGCTGGCATATCTAAAACTCTTTTTAAAAGAAGATCTACTCTGCAGAAATTTGGTTTAGGAACCAAAAAGAACTGTTTATAGTGTTTGCTATAAGCAGGTTAGTTGCATTTATTCTTTGTTCTATATATCTAAAAAAAAATAAAATAACATTGTGTTTTGAGATCTCATTTCCATGTAGGACTTTTCCTTGTTCGAGATATTTTTTAATGATGAAAGATTAAGGTATCTTAGAATTCTGTAATATTTACTAAATAAAATATATTTTAAAGAGAGAACTACATGGCATTACTTACAAGATTAACATTAATTTTCAATAAAAACTAACCATCAAAAGTTACCAAAGTATTTTTTATGAACTTTTTTTAAAAGTCTGAGCTATTCTTCAATATAGATTGATCTATTATAACCTGGGATTATTTTAACACAGCACAGTAACTTTTGTGCCATACAATCTATAGAACATGCCTGAGGGAGCTGGCACAAGGTCTTCCTAATCACTCCATACCAGCAGCATGAGGAGGGAACCCTGTTGTGAGAAGGAGACACACCATCATTTCTGAATGCTTGGCTTACACAGGACGTGGCTCTGGCCAAACAGCCAGTAGAGATGTACAGCGTAACTGTCCTAAGGGTTCTCTAATCCAGCACTAATGCACTTTGAGAGGCCCCTTTTCTATTTTAACCTGTACAATAACTGGTCTGGCAGCCACAAGGCTATTTGAAATACACTGTTGTGAATGTGTTTCCATGGATTTTTGGCTTTTAAAATTCAGTGTCTTTTATTGGCCATAACAACGAGAACAAAATTATTCTCAATGAAAACATAAAATGATTTGGCTAAATCTCAGTTCAGCTGATACTTTAGAAAACAGAATCTTCTATTACATTATTGAAAAATGCACTGGGTATCAAGATGGTCAATGTCTTTACCTTAAAACAACAAAAATGAAGAGGCTTGGAAAAACCAATTGAACTGGTCTGTGACCAACACCAGATCTGATTTTTACCTGTCAAATCACCTCCTGAGTAACAGAAATAAAATGAAAGACTGATGACTTTGAGATTCTTAGACCACTGTTCAAAGTGTGTTTTTCAAAAGGAACTCTGTATTTACATTCCTAGATGTATGTACTCAGATGTATCTTATATACACAGGGGATACCTACTTTGGTGCTGATCAGTTAGAGAAGCCACTGCTACACCAAAAGCCACCAGGAATCTCAACCTAAAGGCATTCAGTAGACCTTAAGCTTAAAGTTATTCACCTGGCAAGATTTCTATAGTAGGAGATGAGTATTACCTTATAGGTTATTTATTTGACACAAACTGCATTGAAAGCAGACACTGCAGGATGCTATAAAAAAGTAATTTAAGGGTTGTTCTTTTTCAAGGCAAACAGTTTTTATTTCCATTACTAAATAATGAAGAAAAAAAAATAACAAGGGGAGTTAAACCTCCCCCTTGCACATCAATGCAGCACATCAAACACTGCATCTGCCCTACGCGTCCATGGTAGGGATACAAGTCACAAATGACAAAGCAGCTGTATCATTTTTTTCAATCTGTACTCAAAATATGATGGGATAGTTTTGTATATATAATTCAGAATAAAACTGGACTAGAAATGCATTCTGAAAATTTGAATTTTGCTGCATCCTTGGCAGCTGTTTCTGCTTTGAACAGGCATTTTGGTTTCTAAATTCAAATAAATAAATAAATAAATGAATTTTGTAAATACATTCTTGTAAAATGATACATTCATGAACTAATATATCAGAATTGTATCAGTATTTACAGGTAGCCTGGAAGTGTCATTCATTCATTCCCTGCAGTTTCACAGCTAATCTAAAGATTCCACCCCCCAAAAAAACAGTTTCTTATGCTTACACCTTCATGTTTTACGAGTGGAGGCAACTCCAGGCCATTTTGCTAGATTTTTAGCATACTTAATAGTCTGGCTATTGATCTAAATTGATGTAATCTTTACCACAGCATTAAAATAATGAAGTTAAATCATGAATGAAAAGACAAAAGCTGTCCTCAAATAAAGCTTTACTGAATTTGGCACTAAAATAACAACCCTTTCCTATTCCAAATAGTTTCTTGTGCTGGCTCCTTTTTGAAAGGACCATGATTGCAGCTTCGCTATCATCCCAGACACCATCATGAACAGCACAGTACCTCCATTTTCACTTTGTTGTCCCCAAAGCACAGGTGCTGGAGGTAGGCAGCTGCATTCGCCTGGACTGACGGGAACTGATGCTGAAGCATGTGGATGACTTCAGGCAGCTCTGGATCTCGCCAAGCGAACTCCCTTCATTAGATGAACACATTCAGGAGAAGGTGTTAGTTACAAGTATATGTTTATTTGCCAAGTAGAATTACTAGAGCATCTCAAGTGTTTTTCAACAATTCTGATTTTGTCCTGGAGTATCAGGGTGTCCTGGGTTCAGCAGTAGCAGTCATTCTTCTCCTTCTTAGGGAGCCGGGGGAAGGAAAGGGGGGAGTGAGCGAGTGGCTGTGTGGTTCTGGGTTGCCAGCTGGGCTTAAACCACGACACAGAGCTTGGAGGGAAACCAGGTATATTAGAGTAATTACGAGTCATATCACCCTTTAGTCTTCCAATTGGAAAGGGACACTTTACATCCAATATTCTTCAGTTACCTTGGTTGTCAATCAAGAGGAATATATACACTTGAGTATACCGACTCAAACACTGTAACCTACATAATCCTCCCAACACTTAAATATACAGCAAACACCCACTTAACCATGCTGCTCAGGGGCATCTCTTCCATGCAGATTTCCCCCCCCCCCCCCAGTGCTCAACATTCTTCCCAGTCTGAAGTCAATTATAGTTCAAAGGCTGCAGAGCCTGAAATTTAATCATCATGGTCAGGTGCAGGAAGTTTGCATAATCTGAGTTATTCAGGGCTTATAAACTTAAAAATCATTAAAATCAAATCTCCTTCATTAAACAGTGATTTTGCACAGACAAATCCTGGAAAAGTCATGAAACATATCTGTGCTCAATTCACGGATTTAGAAATCAGCTCATTAATATTTGCTGTGCTTCCTGCCTTCCGTAAAGGGAGATTGAGGGGGAAGGAAAAAAAAAAAAAAGAAAGGAAAAGTAGTATCTATGTTTTCCCATGCTCAAAAATCCAAGTAAATGAAAAATCATATCCCAAGAACAGTGTCTGGGGAGCTCTTCAAAGGCTAATGCCCAGCCAGTTTGGTCTCCCCAGGATTCTAACAGTCATCAGAATGGGAAATGTCATGTGCCTACAATGAACTCCTCAACAACTTAGAGGTTTATTTCTGCATACTAAAGACTAAGAGTCCTTAGGGAAAATTGCCTTTCTAAGAAGACTATCCACTTTCTGAGTGCTCCCTTGCTCTCATTCTGGAGTGAGGCATTTAAGCAGCCTAGTCTGAGGCAGCTGTAACACTCACGGAACCTCTACAACAGGATGTTATACCAATCAGAAACTGTAACAGATTAAAATGTAATGCAAAACTAGTGTGCTAGGAAATTACAAGGTAAGAAGGTGCATCAGCAATGAGAACTGAGGCAGAATTTCTCTGCAGTTTTTTTTCTGTAAATGTGGGGCAGCCCTATCATAAATAACTGCTCTTGTAAGCCAGGCCTGAACAGACCAGCCAGAGCACACAGCTAGCAAGCATTATTACTTAGATTACCTCAACTGGATTATCCAATTAACATAGTTTAGATGAATGTACCATTCAGTTAAATGAAA
>JAVHNF010068994.1:5159-16883 GCA_034783455.1 Micropsitta finschii | reverse complement strand
TAGGCCTGAAGGACATGGGTGAATTTTACTCAGAAAACTAAATATTTTCCTACAGTTTTGTGTGTCCAGTATAATTATGTTCTTAAGTTTTAGTATTTTTTTTTTAATATTCCATAAGTCTCAGTAGCAGTAGCATTGGGAAGGTGATTGCATTGTAGCACTGAACATTGTCTGCCTTCAGCAGAGATGAAGTTCATAAAGGTCTCAGAAAGCACAAAGCCCCTGTTAACCTCTGGTGAATGAAGGTTTGTTAGTACACTCCAAGAAAGCAATCCTTTTTCCCCCTAGGTCTTTGTACAGTACTGTGTATTTTCTTTTCTAGAGAGTGAAGACACCACTGCATTAATTTTATAACCATACCTAGCTTCAAGAGGACTGTAGAAGCATCTGGTAGGGGCAGAATTGTGATTCATTATGTCAGCCACTGACTTTCCTATTACTTTTTAAGAAGTGAGTTAAACAGCCTCTCAAAACACTTGACATGTTGGATTTAACCCTGTTTCAGTGGCTGGTGTGGTCAGCAGCTGGAATGGCCACTGGATGATGGCCCACTGAGTGATCAATAATCCATACTGGGTTTTGGTTTGTGGTTTTTTTTTGGTTTTATTTTTAGTTAGCAATGTAATTATTAACATCTGAGAAAAAATGTTTCTCTAAGTCCAATGATTCACCTGTATTTTCCCAAGTGTGATTCCAAACATTCTAATGTAAAATATTGCACATATGCCTTTTCACAGACCAATGTGTCAGACTTCTAACCACTTGCCTTTGCTTTCTACAACAGTCCTTTGAGTTAGTGATGCTTGTGCAACTCCAGATGAGAGCTCCCAGTGTTCACATGGTACCACTTCTTCCTGATGAAGCAGAACAAGTGAGCACCTGATTGACTTTTGCTATAAATGCTGATATTCTGCAGCCAAAGGGGAGAGGAAAAAAAAATAAATAAAAAATTGAAGAAGAAGAAAAAATTTTTGCTCCTGTTTAAAGCGCACAGCCCATTTTCAGCAAGGATTTCCATTTCAAGAGATTTGTTACTATAGTCTTGCTTTAGTGTGTGCATTGAAAGCTTTACTCAGGAAGATTTTCATCCTTTAAGGCACAAGTGTACCAAAGCTCTTTTTTGTTCCAAACGTACGATTCTATGCTGAATAATGATATTTTTAAAAGCCTTATGCAGCCCCACTGTGGCACCTCACCAATTTCAGCCCATCTCACTGTCTCTCTTTTCCCTTTCTCTTTCGTCATTTCCTAACGTAAAACTTTTAGCAAAGACTTTCAGTAATTTAGAAGTTCTTCAGTGCCAGGCAACTGAATTGCTGAGATGCCGATTTAAAAAAAAGGTATCTGATGCTGATTTTGTTTTAGAACAAGCTGACTAGCTGCAATTGAGGTTAATTGACCTTTATAATGGATACACAGGACAGTACTAAAGCTGTAGACATAAACTGCGAGTTTATTTGAAAGCAAATTGTGTTAATTGACATTCATTGTGCATCTTTCTATTGTTTATTGCTAGCTGCTCATGTGAATACTTTGTTGATATTATATATAGGGCAAACATTTGTTTCAGATAAATAGGATTTTCAGTTGAATAGGTTTTAATTAAATGATCCTCTGTACTCCATTTGGAAACTGTGAAGTACTGTACACTGTGTAGCTAATCCTGTTATCTATGATCTTATATTGTTGAATCATGTCTCATACAAATTTATTTATTTTTGGCAAATAATGTGTAAATTCTTTGCCACTTGTGCAAGATTTAGGTCTTTCTCCAGAGTAAAACATGAAATTATGGTGCTGCAGAGACTGAGTTTGTGTAGAAATTATAGGTGGTTGGTCTGTCTCACAGGAAAAAAACAGTGTTATAGTAAATACACATTCACTGCTATGTTAAAAGTGTAAGTAAGTCAGACTGTATGCAGCTTATCTCCTAAACATGTCCTGTTCTGCTAGACAGTCAGCCATCGTCTTTCTTTCCATAGACATCACTAACCACCTCTAGCACCAGTCCTATACAGCCATAGTCTTCATGCTTTTCAGAACATACAATATTTTTGATCCCCTAACTGTCACATATGTCTACAAATTCAGCCCAAACCAGTTAATTTTCCCATATATTTTTCTCTACTGAATGGAAACCATAACTGATAAAGTCACTGGTCACTCAACCACTTTGACTAATGATGACTTTCCCTTCACTCTGAAAGCTAAATCCAAAAAGCAACCCCCCCAATGCCCCAGATGGAAGCCTTTTTTGGGTTACAAAGCATGTTTTGCCTAACAAAGTTAGAACGAGCAAAGATTGCTAATACATTGTCTAAAGATAAAGCAGAACTAAAAAGACAGGTAGATGTCCTGTAGGCATGTTCATAGCATTAATTGAGTGGCACAGAGCTATCAGTTATGCTAATAATCTTTTAGCTCCTTCTGATACTTCACTGCTGTCTTTAAATAGCCCTGTAGCTAGACAGATAGGCGAGGAAGTAAAATAAGCATTTACTGTGTATTTTTACTACAAAGGTATTTAAAGACAAATAACTGTTCTTCCAGTAAGTTACATTTTATTCTAATATGCTGGTGTAAAGAATAATGCTAGTCATTCACCTCTTATGTTACAGATGAGAGCAAACTTAGGAGGCAAAGGAGTTAGGTAATAAAGAGAGAGATTTCTTTGAAAGCATGTAAGTTCCTCAGTTTTGCTGTATTCATTTTTCTCTAAAGCGCATTTTCCCCACATGAGTGGTTTTCTCTTCTCTTTTATTTCTTTTACATTTGCACTCCGTAAAAGTGTAAGGTTATTGCTGATAGTATTTTAAGAAGTGCTTTCCCTGGAGGATGATTTTTTGATAGCCAGCAAGGGACTGCTCTCAAACATGATGGTAAACATTTTAGAGAGATTTGTGATATAATGTGCAACACAGGCACAACTTACGAGTACCTTGTTTCTTTTCACAGAAAAGTGACAAAAAGCTGTGGCCTGATTTTCAGCTCTGGCTGAGCTAACTGGTTCCATGAGCAGTCACTGGGACCTGCACAGAGTACTGGGCATCCAAGCAAAGCTGGTCAGGAGCATTCAGAGAGGGGTACTTCAAAAACTGAGCGAGCAGAAGCAGCAGTCTGTCTGTTATGACAGCAGAATATATACTGCTGTATTCAAAACCAGTTCCAAGTCACTAAGTAACTCTTAATGCTTGTATGTTAGTTTGTGCTCAGGGTAGCAATGATTCACACAGTTTGGCTGCTTTCTATGGAAAAGCTAAGGCTTGGGAATGATTCAGGTGGAAGACCTCCCATGTCCTCCCTCGGCCTCATGGACATGAATGGTAGTCAAACAGTGTCAACGAGTTTGCCTGCAGTCTGTCAAAACTGCCCTATGGCCCTGCATGCTCTTGACCTGTCTCTTGTGTCCTAACACTGAGCTGCACAACATGTCTACATGGCACACAAAGGAGTTATTTCGTATGTGAATACAGAATAACTTCAGAAACCGTGACTGCAGAACAGAGACAGGTATTCTGGAAACCCTTGGTTGCACAGCTTCTAATAACGGGAAAGTAATGGAACAGTAAGAAGGAGGCATCTAATCCTCACTCACTGTGAGCACAGGGGAGCCATGGAGAATCAAACTTAAAAATCTGAGATCCTTGAATGTGGATTATTTGAGTAAACCAGGGGTTTGCCACAGCCCCACTTCAGAGCACCGCTGAGTAGGGTGGGCATTATGTAGTTAGTTGGTATGGGTAATGGGCCTTAGGAGCTGAGGATATGTGGGCTCTGCCCAGGGGGTGTATGCCCTGTGGGACACTGCCAGGTTTAAATTAAGCAGCCAAGGTATGTGGACTGTTAAGGAACACTGCTTGCCCTCCAGCCTTCATGTCCCTCTTTGTGCAGGACATCCTGGCACAGGCAGATTTTCTAAGCTCTTGCTGTCAGTGGACAGATCTCATGCCCAGCAGACTGCTAGGCATGTCAGACCAAAACCTGCCTAGCCCCAGAAAAATAAAATGATCATCTCAGATCCCCCTCGCCTCTCATGGACCTCCCACTTTTCGATTCCTTTCAGAGAATATATATTTCCTGAGAAATTCAGGTTCATGGCAATGACTGCTATTTATTATGCATAAATGAAGTGACTAGTTTCAATAGCTCTGTTTCCCTGAGTGTATTATATCCCCTCCCAGTCCCGTTTGCTATGTGTTTGTAGTGGCATTTCTTGGCCTTTCCTAGACAGGTTAACCACTTTTGATGGTCATACAGTGAACAGGTAAGACTTTTTTCTAGGGCCAAGTAAAATACAGGGCTTGACAGAACCACTGGTTGGTTTTCAGTCTGTGTGAGGATGCTAGCTAGTACCAGCCCTCTGGCCAGCCCTCAGGACTTTGGAGATAGCTAAGTAGCTACAGACTGATGGGTTCATTAGGTAAGACAAATCAGAGCTGAATGCAGTACTGCGGGTAGGGACTCATGAGAGTGGAGTAGAGGAGGAGAATCCCCTCCCTTGACCCTCTGATCACACTCCTTTTGATGCAGACAAGTGCACAGTTGGCGTTCTGGGCTGCAGGCACACACTGATGCTCATGTTGAGCTTCTTATCAATCAAAATTGAAATTTGGAAAAAAATGAAAAAGTTTTATTATGAACCCTGGAGAGCAGGATGCTGGCTCCTAGGATCTGCAGGCCAGTCAAATGGATCGCGGGGCTGCAGTCTGCCACTGTGCTACCCTCCTTGATGGTAAAGCAGCCCTCCTCTAATGCGATGCCATCTGTGGACAGAGGTCAAATGGGGCTGAGCATGAGGCAGCGCTTCTGAAAGCAGCTGTTAACTTTCAGAGGTGATCCTTCCCTGGGGATGGGGGTGCCTGCCACCACCTGAGTTTTGGTTTGCATCCCCTCTGTCTTTCTGTGCTACCAGCTCTGTCCACAGCTCTCTGCAGCCCTGGGGGGAAGTCTGCTGCCCCGGCACCGCAGCCCCTGTGGCTGGGGAAAACCCCACCAGGGGAAGGCGAGCAGAGCTTCCTCTCTGTTAGCGCTGGCTGCGCCTGCATCTTTTTGCGTGCTCTGTAGCTGCAGGGAGCAGTGGGCTCTCGGTTATCTCCAAATAAGAGACTTACAAACCTTACAGTCCTTGGTCATGGAGGAGGGCTAGTAAAATGAAACAGGACATGACACCACTGGGCATGCGGCAGAGAGGAGCAGAACCTCTGCTGCTTGCTTCTCTTCCCTGTCTCATGGACATTTTAAAGAGTCCTCAAAAGTAGCTCAGATCTCCACCAGACTTTCTCCAAAACTACCTTTTATTCAGATTACCCAGCACTAAAGCTGGTTGGAGAACTGTTGTTCAGTGTTGTTCAGTTGATCAGTGTGATTAATGAAACCACTGAGACATGAAGAAAGGTTGCTCTTGTAGGAAACACTCATTTTTTTTGTCGTGTTACAAAATTTCCTCTTTCCTACTTCTCAGAATAGCTCAAAAGAACGGAAGTTTCTCAGTTTGAGATCTAATCTGCTCTGCCTTTGCAGGAAGTTACAAATGTCTCGAACAAGCTTTCAGTTGACACATTTTTCTGAACAAGAAGCTGTTTCGACAAAGCCTTACTGATTAGAGACAGGAGTGGTTAAATCACAGCTCAATGCCCATAGTTACCATTTAGTTAACTTTACACCTTTATCCTCTTGCCACCTGCCCAAGTTATTCAGGGTTTGATTCCTGTGAAAGAATAGCAGCTCATCATTTTCCTCTGTTGAAAGCCTTGCCTGTCACTGTAAGTAGTTACGGAGGCCTATTTACATTTGCAAACATATGCAAATAAACATTTCTCAGAGTATTTTATCATGCTACATCTCTGGTCTCTGTGGCTGTTAGTCCTTGACCCAGCTAATTTATCTGTTTCTTGACAGTCATAATTATATTTAAAATCACCTCAACATACTTTTACAGGCTTAGTAATTTTACAGCTGTCTAGATAGAAGCAACCTGAAGACTAAGTGCTTCTGCCACAATTACCAAAAGATAAGCCTCTCTTAGAGGAATTCAGGCTGATTTTAGTCCCTCTCTAGAGTGAGATGATGCTAGAAAACAATCTGAATGCATTATTTCAGAACTTATTGAAGTCATATTAAGTAAAATCAGTGCTTCATGTCATGACACTATGCTGGTTAGAAAAGCATTAAGAAACAAATATAGCTGCTTGATACAAGCTCTCATATACTTCATCCCATCAAGGGATTCTGCATCTCCACCATACCTGGGGTCAAATTCCCAAAAAATGACAATTGTTGCCAGTGTAAGAAGTTAAAACCAGAAACAAATCTTAGCATCTCCCATTCCTGTTTGTTTTTCTAAACAGTTTATTTACTCCAAAACTTTGAAATCTTGTTAATGCAGTTTTCTAAAATTGCTATTTTTATACTAAAGCACATCTGTGTGTTTGTTAGGAGTCTGACAGCAGCTGTTTGAGGGGCCGTGAAAACTACAGAAAACACTTCCATTGGGGGGAGAGGTGTGGGAAGAAGAAAAGCTTTCCATTTGTTTACGGCTTCTTCAGAAATACCCCTTTTGGGGTGGAACTTTCTGCCTTTCATCTCTTCTGAAGGTGATTTGCTTTTAAGCTGTCAGCAATATGTGGAAAATTTTTAACGTAAATGCAAAATGCCTTAAATGGTGGAAATCGTGTGACTAATTAGTGAGCAAAGAATTTCTCTATTCATTTGATACACAGATTATTATACATGATAAAGGTGCTCAGAGGAGCTGCCATTTACTGTGCTAGTCTTAGAACAGAGCAGTCCTTTCTAAGTGTAATGACCACATTAAAAATCAAGTAGTTTTTAAAAGGCTCAAACACATGGTTACTTTTATTATTGAATGAAGTACTCTAAAAGAAGACAGGCAATTAAAATGTGTATTCCAGTGCAAAATATACTTGGAAATGACAATAAAATCTCATAGGAAAGACAACAGTGCACAACAGCCATATTAGCTTCTGAGTTTTGTATACAAATACTCTATTAACAAAGTTCACACCACACACAAAAGGCAAGAGCTTCACAAAAGATGATCATAAAAGGATAGCATTGATACTGACTTTCGTTTTTTTTTTCCTCCAAGGTTGCATTTTCTGTATAATGCTTGGGAAGAACGAGAGCAGGTGTGAAAATAACAATAAAGAAATTGCTTAAGCCAGTCAGAGGGCTATGTTCTCTAAAAGAAAATGAACACAGAGAGCTTGATTCTGATTCACACTACAGTTCTTTTGTACCTCCAGGATAAAATGTAGGAAGTAAGAGTCTACTTTAGAGCCCATTTTGGAGAAGAATGGTATGAAACAGCTTTAATATTAATGAGAATTAGCTTGGTACTTTTCAAAGTAGGATGAGAATGTATCCACCTTTTTATTATGATGATATATCAGTGAAAATACATTCTGCACAAATATCAGCAAAACACATTTGAAAATAGAGAGTGTGATTAATCCGTATATTTTTAAAATAAATATGTACAATATTTACATTTTGGACAATTCCAGAAATGAACATGTCCAGACTGTGTCCCACTACCTAAACCAATTCTCTATTATTATAGAAAACGCATTTGCTGTACAAATATTTATAAATACATATGTATAAAATTTGTCATTGAAATGTCTGTGGGTTCACTGAAAAGAAAAGCATGAGAGATTATCAGCTAACATTTAGCTATCAGATGTCCACATATCAAACAGTGGAGAGCATCATACATCAGCCAGAAGTATATTTTCAGTGTTGAGGATATTTTGTGTTCTGCTTCTGTGCCATTGTACTGGCAAATCTGGTTGGCTTTTCAGAAAACTGGCAGGACTGAATCAGTTTGACTCAGTGATTGTTATTGACTGCACCATGTCAGACAGGGTTTCTGGGTCTACTTCTTCTTTACCATTATCTGAATTTTCTGATGAGATGTAGCAGCCAGAATCTCTTGGGCAGTCATTTAACTGTGATTTATCAAAGCCGTGGTGAGGGCTTAGGCTCCGCGTCTCCTGACAACCCTCGCTTTTCTGCTGTTCGACTAGAAAGAACAGGAAAAAAAGAGAAAAATAAGTCAAGTATCCTGGAAAAGAGTTTGTGATAGTAACGTGACTGATCTTGAAACAGAAACAGAGCTGCTAATATACACATGGCTAGATCAGTATCTTTTGTCTATCAGGAGCAGAAACCTCAGCATCAAAGAACTAAAAATACGATTACATGAGTATAACAACATCTAAGTTGATGTTGAGGTTGGCTTTGATCCTGCAGTATGTTGGTCAGAGATGAGGCTTTGGCCTCATCATTTTGGCTGAGGTCCTTTAGGCTGTCCAGAAGTGCCACACTCACAATGCATGGTCAGTGTGCCCACAATAGAGATGGCAGCTTTTCTCCTTCCATGTTCATGTGTTCCAGAGCCTGTTCATGTAATTAATCATGTAGCCTACTGCACCTTGTTTATAACACATTGCATTATAAATGTTGTGTCTTTTGAATGTAACCCCCACCATTTTACCTACTCTGGGCACTGTGGAGTGAGGTGCAATGCACTGGTTTTCAGCAGTGCTTGGTGTGAAGTTGTGGTAATCAGGTTTTCTAAAGCACTGGGACTAGGTGGCTGATGGAAACTTCCTAAGCTTAGGTTGGTATCCAGAAGGTCATTTTCCAAAACACAAAGGCCTCAAAGAAAGCTAACATACTTAAGTCCTGCTGCATGGTTTTGGAATTCTGTTCCAAAACTAAGTAGAAGCAAATTATCTTGAAAATAATTTCTCCTTGTTTAGCTGCTGTTTGACTAATTTGTTCGAACTCACACATCTGCCAGTCAGTGAGAGCATTGACAGATCTCAAAAAAAGCTCAGCAAGTGGGTACCTTGCACACAGGATATACACGTATATCACGAATTTAATGGAGCTTGTGGTTAAAGCTTGTATTCATATTTTCTGGCTGTGAAATACATGATGTTTGTGACCAAATTTCTTGTGAAAGTAAGGTATAAAATAACAAATCTTCCTTTATTGTTTTTTTTCCTGTTATCACCCTCTTCTCACTGTATTTTTACTTTAAACTGTGGCTTGCTTTCCAAACAAATTACAAAAACCAGATCTTACAGGAAACAGATGATTTTACCCCAGATTTTAGACCTGCAGAAAAATGGTACATTTTGCTTTTGCAAAGAATTTTCCTTTATTTTGCTTCACTTGTTACTCCATAGTTAAATAGCTAGCTTTGAATCTGTAGTCAGATTTAAGCTGTCTCAATTCAAGCCCAGGCAGAATGCAAGTCCCAATACAGGAAGTATTTTATTCTTCACCAAAATCTAAATCTAGTTCAGTTCCCAGAATTATGACATTTCTACAAGGAAAATTCATCCTGACATTTGTTTAAATTGTTGGAAGTTACAAGATTTGGTAAGATGGGAAAGATTTAATATTATTTTAAAAAAATTGTGTTCTATTGTGTAATAAAGAATAAATTAGAAATAAAAAAATCGCTGTTTCATTCTGAATGAAAATATTGAAATGGAACAGCAGGAGAGTCAGTACTTCATTGTGTGAGATATCAATGAACTTTTGTTTCATAAACCATTTTGATATATTGACAAACATATTTAGGTGTTGATGGAAACTTGTATATTTGTTTGGACTGATTAAATCTGTTTAACATTTTCTAACTTTCAGTTGTCTAATTCAGTCAATAAACTAATCTGGTTTTTGAAGAAAAGAATCCAAGGTCTCAACTTATTTTTTACATTAAGGTTATAGGCATAACCTGATGCATTAAAGAAAAAAAAGATTACTTTATATACTTGCTCCCAAATAAATGAATGGTTAATTGCACTTGCATGAAAGAGTACACCATTCAGCAGATTTAATTGCGATCTGTAACAGTTCGATCTCCTCACAGAACACAGTTTATCATGTCAAATGTTATCTTTCTTTGCAGGGAAAATATTTGACCACGTAAGGTCCAATTGATTTCTGATTTAAGTCAGGAAAGAATTACAAAAGGCATTACACCAGTGAAGGTATTACTGCTGCTATTAGTAGCAACAGAAGTAGTTTAGCACCAATAACAGCAGATGCCCCAGTAAAGCCTTGTCTAAACTGTGTCCTCAGCTCCTCGCACCCATCCCACTGGCGCCAATATGAAGCAGGTCTTGCTTGCTGTGGGCTGACAGCTCAGCCAGTGTCTGGGTGAAGTCCTCCAGTATAGCTGCGGGCAGGGCTCTCGTGCCCTCCACTGTAATCCCCTCATCTGCCTAATGCTGCTTGCTGGTACTTTTATCAGCTTCTCCAGCATCATCTGCTGCCCTGGCAAGCAGTGACCTAAAAAGTGTTAATCCTGTTTACATTTTCAAGGTCAAAGAGGAACCTCCATTCACTTTGTTTGTTTTACAAAGAAAGGAAGACCAAGTAGCTAGTGGATGAGAAAGAAAATGCATGTCCAGTCAGTGTATTACTGCCCTGTAACTAGTTATGATGATCTGAGCAGTTCCTATGTGAAAAAAATATCCTAAATGCTTCTGTAGAGATTTCTTTGCCTTGCATGTTTTAGGGAAAAAGACACAGGGCAAGCCTGGAACTGAGATTTATTTAAAATCTGAATTTAGGTGAGCTAGGAGAATAAGAAATTTCTATTTAGGAAACACGCAGAAATGTAAAGCTTCTGTCTCTTCCCATTACACTACAGTATTTTTTACAGGAAAAAATGGAAAAAAAAATGTATGGGTGTTTGAGACAGTAACTATTTTATTTTCTATGTTTCATTCTGAGCAGAAAAAGTTGAAGACCACCACCCCCCATAGTTAAAAAGACAAGACCGAAAGCAAACTCTGGCTTTTTCGTCTCTTTAAAGGAGACTTAAATATTATGCAGTAACAACTAAACCCCGTGAACAGGATACTGAGTATTATAAATCTCTGTAGTGTGCAGCTTTACAAGTTGCTTCTCAAGAAAAGAAACTAACTTTTTTCCCCCCATTTTCTTCATAGCTTTTGGCTCTTACATTCAGTTCTACTTAGTTCCTTCTTTTAACACATACATGTTAAAGTTCCACATAGATAAAGGTGCGTTTGCTGTCTTAATCTTTTTGACATCAGAAGAAAGATACAATGTACAGGAAACAGGAACTGATAAAATTAAACTGCCGTTAGATATTGCAGAATCATCAGAAATAACTATCTTATCAACATATGGAAGTCCTATAATTTTTCTAGAGTAAAGCAGTTTCACACAAGATAAATAGCTTTCAGTCACTGTTGTCTGTGATGTGTCCAGAGAAGCCCAACATATGCACCATTTTGACACATATATTCTTATACTACTTTAGTAGTATTAGGTGATAGGATTATATCCAGACATCTGAAAAAATATGAAGCCTGTAGCCTTGTTAATAGATGTGTGATGCATCTTCCTCACTATTTAGATCTTGGAAATGAATATTTGTTATTCATTGACATAGATGTGCATGATATGCACAGATAGAGCTCTTTTTTCCTCCACCATTTTTCCCCCCCCTTTTTAATGAGTTTAAAGTCCTGATTAAGAAAGCACTTAAAGCTTAGGTTTAAGGCAATTCAGTTCAAGAATGCACAGGGGTCCCGCTGATTCCTGTGCGATTATGTCAGTTCAAACCAGATGAGTGGCAGGAGGCTTGGATTTTGTCTTGGATAAAAAGCAGCTCACCCAGCAGCTGGCCGTACTTCACGAGTGTGCTGT
>JAVHNF010068993.1:0-12500 GCA_034783455.1 Micropsitta finschii | reverse complement strand
TATGGATTTGCATCTATTGGCTTCTATAATATAGGAGACTATTTATCACACAGCTGTTATTTAGGACTACTTATGCTTTATTGTTTCACTGATGATATTTATTATTAGTAGTTGCAGAATCATAGAATGGTTTGGGTTGGAAGGGACCTTAAAGACCATGTAGTCCCAACCCCCCTGCCATGGGCAGGGACACCTTCCACTAGAGCAGGTTGCTCAAAGCTTCATCCAACCTGGCCTTGAACACTTCTATGGATGGAGCAGCCACAACTTCTTTGGGCAACTTGCTCCAGTGTCTTACCACCCTCACAGTAAAGAATTTCTTCTTAAGGTCTAATCTAAATCTCCCCTCTTTTAGCTTAAGGCCATTCCCTTTAGACCTATCACTCCATGCCCTTGTATAAAGTCTTTCCAGCTTTCTTGTAGGTTCCCTTTAGGTACTGGAATGCTGCTGTGAGGTCTCCCCAAATACAGGTAGTTTTTTTTTTATCAGATGGCAGTACAGACTCCTCTAATAGAGCTTCCCAACAGCAACTCTTCGTGTGATAGAGAATCACTCATTATATTGAATATATATATATTTTTTCATATATATTGAATTATATATATTATATATTCATATATATTGAATTATATATATTATATTATATATATACTGAAGGGAACGATCCTCCTCTTTTTGCCTTGTAAACCTAAATGGGGGAAAGGAGAAGAGAGTAAGGCTGCAATACTGCACTCCAACTACAGTAAAATGTGTTTGTAAATGGGCTGCAATATGTTCTTGAAAGACTGCTGAATGCTGGTAAGTTACTTTAAAATGCTGCAATATGGGAATCAGAGCAATATGAGTAATGTCATTGGAATGCAGTGCTGCCACAGGCTTGTTTTGATGGGGTCTCATGATTAATGCTTTGATCTTTATAGAACTTCACTGGGAGTAGCAGGTTTTGGTCATGGGTTTGAGTGGTTGCATCTCTCAAACACTCTTTCTTAGCAGCAACCCCATTCTGAGGTCTGACTGGCAGTCTGACTCATGTCTGGTTGTCTGCTAGACTCTTTTGGGATGGAAAAGGGGCAGCTTATAGCTGGAGGTCCATGCATCTCTGCTAGGATCTGAGACATAGTCACAGTATAACATCCACACATGGGATCTGGGTAGAATTGGTTATTAAAGGACATTGTGTGCTTCAGTGATTTCATTTCTGTGAAAGTGCAGTGGATTATTCCAGAGGGAATAGTTATGAGAAGCTGAAGTTTGAAAATGTTTTTTGGGTCTAATTGTGCTTTATTATTTTTAAGAGTATTTATAAATTACTTCATGGTTTGGGGGCTGTTTTGTCCAGTGGTTTGGTTTTGTGGTTTGGTTTGGTTTTTTCTAAACTGGGTAGACTGCTTTTCAGAAAAGAAACTTTATTTCTTGAAGCAGGCCTCGTTTTTATTCCATGCTGTGTTATCAAAATTAGAATAAATTTGGAATTGGAAAACTTCTCTAGGAATATTTTCTTCTGCCTGTACATGAGGGATCAAGCTCTACTGTGAATCATCCTGACAGAAAATGCAAAGATACTAATTGCCCAAGATGTTTTGTTTGTGCTGTAGTTTAAGCAAGCTCACTCAGAGTATGGCCAAGTGTATTCCTTATAAACTACTCCTGCCAAAATTTGGACTTACATAAGGAGTAGTGGTGATGAAATAAATATGTGTAGGTGTTTCTGTGACTGGCTTTATTTATTTTTGGGTACATTTCAAAGCAGCGTTCTGTAGCAGTTAGGTGGAATGCAACAATTTCTGGAAACTTGGAGGCATATGTTTTATCTTTTGGGGAGATGAGGTGTGTTGATAAAAGCCTGACAGGGCAGATGCACTAAGCAGTGAAAGGAAGGTGATGGTAGGATGTTAGTACTTCACACTGTGTCACCTCCTTCTTGCCTCTTCATGTGACAATACAAGGCTAGTTGCATTTCATTAAGTGCTTTGGAAAAGACATCAAAGTGGGTTCAGGAGCTGGGTCACACTATTATTTCCTCTAAGCAGCAGCAACTTTCTGTATTGCTACATTGCAGTTCATGCAAAGGAACTTGGGGATGTTGAAATAATCTGTGTTACACTGCGTACCAAATTACTATTTCTCATTTTATTTCTGTATTTTTGCTGTCCAAAATAAGTGTCTTTCATGCTGATGGAAATAGTTAGGCTTTCTGCCCATTAGAAGGAAGTGGGTTGTGTTTTCTGATGCAAAATCTTGCTTTATTCTCAGATAAATAAAGAATATGACTTCTTTCATCTGCGGATTCATAGATGACAGAACTATTGTCAGCTGTTTTGCAAAAGTAAGAAGCAGTGGTTATGAGATAGTATATGTATGTGTGTAAACAACATCACAGTTGTTAAAGTAATTCCTAACATACATAAAATTAAACATCTGCTAACATCCATTGAAGAAAATGTGGTTTTCATTAAAAAAAGGGTGTGTGTGTGTGTAGGAACAAGAAAAAACCCAACTAGATTAAAACATTGCCTTCATAATAGAGGGTGTGTATCTAAACACTGTTTTGTCATGCAAAGAGACAAGACAATACAGTATGCTGAGAAATAGAGGGAAATATTAAATCAATGAAAGAACATGAAAGCTAAACTACAGCAAGAGAGATGTGCTTAGATTTTATTCAGATGAAGTCTAATGAACATATCTGCACAAATATTTAGGTATGCATGTATTTTATTTTATGTTATGTTATTTTATTTTTATTTTTCATGAAATGCAGTTCTAATTTTCTGCTTTTCCCCTTTATCAAACTAGTTTTTGTTTATGGATACAAAGATGAAAAGCTTCTGTACATCATGATAAAGATTAAAAAATCAGCAGGTATTAAAGTTGGAGGAATTTCAGACTTTGTGTGCACAGGTCCTGGAAAGGAAGGAAATCTAAGGCATGCTGCGGCTCTAATGAATTAAGTTGAAAGAAATTTGTTACTTGTCTCCCACTTTAGAGGCTTCCCAGTTTAGTTCAGTTTTGGTTTGTGACCTGTGGCTGCTTGAGCAAATACTTGGGTTTGCTTCTAAAGTAGAGGTGGGCCAGACTGCGTTAGATGTCAAGTGAAATGTAGAACTATTGGGAATCAAGAAGTTTCACAAAACTGAGTTATAAAGAAGTGTGTACCAGTTTCTACTGACAAAAGATGCTGTTAGTAATAGTTGCCCCAAAAGACATCAGAGGAGCTTCTTACTTTAAAGAGCTAGACAGAAAGAACTGCGGCTTTCCAGCAGTCTGTGAGAACCTGGCACAGAATACTGCCTTCACATTTCAAATGACCACAGAAACTAAAAGGGTAAAGATGGACGGAATTTAATACTTGCTGAGAGGAATCTAAGTACCTGGAAAACACAATATGGATGTTGCCAAAGACGCATATGGTGCCTAAAAGATTCAGCAGACAGACACATATAGATTCTCTTTTATCATAAACTACTATAATTGTAAAAGTTTTAGGAATATACCTCTATAATCTTCTGTAATACTGCACTAGAACCTGAAGAGCATGCTGGAAAAGTTATCTCCTCAGAAGGCATCAACTACCATTAAATACTCTCTTTCTGTTCCTGAAGAGAAGTCAAGGTGAAAGGAGACATGCCATATAGTGTTGTGGGAGGGTACATCTTATTTATATTTTTAGAAAGGTGTTTTGTATCATGTACCACTGCTGTATCATATTTAGCAAATTGTTTGGTATTTTAAAACTTCAGCTTCTGAAAGGTATTTAGTGACATATGTGACATATAATGAAATGTAAGAATATCTCATATATAGTCACATATATAGTGAAAGATAGGGGTAACAGCATAGTTTAATGCGTTGTGTCAGCTTATCCTGTTATACATATGTCATATATCAGAAAATTCAGTGTGGGGGAAAGGTGTAAAATCTTAGTCACTGTGAAAGCAAAATTTCAAGGAGCTTAATGTGCAAGTTAGGAAGACAGAGTGCGTCAGAGACTTGTTAGTCTGCAGGAATTCTGGAAGAACTGTCACAGGCCATCACAAATATTTTAATATATTTTAAAGCTCTGGTGATAGCAAAATTGTAATATCTGCATTACAGAAAAAGTAGTGTTGTTATTGCAAATGACTGAGGCAATTATCATCTTGATTTTGACTGCAGCAACAAGAAAGGCTTTGGAACAAATCCTAAAGGAGGAAATTCTAAGATATAATTAGCTATTGGGTATATAATAAAAGGATGAAAAACATTAGAACAAAATGCAGCATTGGTTTTAGCAAAGATCGAGAAAACTACATTGATAATTTTTTATGTACAACTGCCTTCTAGACAATGCAAGAATGATAGGAAGGAATTCATTTGAGTTTCCGTACAAAATGGAAATGCTGCAAATCACCCAAAGAAAAAATATCTTGTGGTTTTGATAAGGGACTCTGTCATGTTACTTCACTGCCACCAGAGATGAACAGCTTCATTTTAGCCTACTTCTACTCTATCTGTTGTGATACATAGGCTTGTTCAAGCTGTTAGAAATTCATTGTATAATTATTGCGAGAGTAGAGCTAAGCCTTAACCTTTGTCCTGACCGTAGTGTTTGCAGGACAACATTTTCATTACCAAGTAAAATTTTTGGTAAACTTTCATCTATCTGTATTATAACACAAATGTCAAAATTAGGAACTGGGCTGGCATTGGGAGTTCATTCATCAGGATGGAGGTCCACATTAAATTTCAGCTTGACTGCTTCAGCTTCTTCCAACAGGATTTGTGCAAATAAGGCATATGGTTAAGTAATCTTTTGACACACCATTGGGTATATGCTGTAATTGGTGATGCTGTCACGTCCCATAGCTAGCACAAGTGGAGCAAGCTGTTTTGAATACAGCCACTTGTTTTGATCAAGGGATACTATGGTTAAAGAGTGAGATGAGGTTTTTGAAAACTGTTTGTAACATCCTTTTTGGAGTGGCTTTTTACTTCATTAAATCTGGGATCTTTTCTTGTCATATTTATTTTTGGAGAATCCCATTTGCAGATTTTGCCAGACCTTCACTTTTTCCATCAGGGCATTCCTGGAAGAATTTCAGGAGTGTTTGTATGAGGTGCTACTTTTGCCCCGTGTACATTGTGGTGGCCCTGGCAGCAATCAGCAGGATTCTCTTGCCAGGGGCAGCTTGTACCCTTGCTTCCAAAAGGAAGCATATAAATGTGTGTTCCTTGGCTTTTCTGTGCTACTTAGAGCTGTTAGCATTATGTGATTCTCTTTCTGTAACTGCTTAATGGGTTGCTTGTTTAGCTGAGTGAGTTGAAATCTCAATGATACAGTTATTCGAGCTATCTTTCACAATCCAGAATCTGTTGAAATGATTAGTGATTATTGTGAGGCTAAAATGGGTGGGGAGGAGGAGGGAAATAACTGAGTTACACAGGGTTTGATATATTGTGGTTCTAGCTTAGAGCTGGTCAAGAGATTTTGTGGAATTTTTTAACAATCAAGAAGGGTACAAAGAGATGGGACAACATAAATTTGAAGATTGAGATACGAAGAGATCCAGACAGCTTGGCAAAAGTTACATGGTGTTTACTGTGATAATCAGCTACAGAACTGATAGATGTGAAATTAATAATTTATAGTTTTATTCTATTTGTTTGAAGAGTTTGTGAATGTAAGAAATCAATCAGTCAATACATTATCCACTGGAACTTGGTAAATACATATTTTCTGACTTTGAAATAACAAGCATTACAAAAACTAACTGTGTGTAGGCAGGCATAGAAAACTGGGGGACAGAGGGAGATAGTGTTGATAAGTGTCTTTTTCTTAATACCCTTGTTTAAACAGACTTTCTGCTTTTGAATGAGATGGTATGTGGCTTCTGTTCCTACCATCCATGTGAACAGAGCTGGGAAATTTGAAGACAGAAAATCAGGGGACAGTCCTCTCAGACACTTGCACATATCCCTAACTTCAGTATTGTTCTAAATACTAAAATATAAGATATAAATATATATGAAGAATAAACTGATATATATATATATATAAACGCAATACAAATATATAAAAAAATCAATATATAATCTCTTGGGCTTTTCTTTTCCCTTTAAAAAATGTTTTTGTGTACAGGCAGTGAATGCAGATATTAGCTATTACACTGATAGTAAGAACAAAAAGAAATATCTTTATGCCAGAATTATAGTAATTTGTGCCATAACCCTAGACCTTGTCTAGTTTTATTATTTTTAAGGTTTATGTTGCCTGGAAATTAGACTTGCGAAAAATAATTTGTGTTTATTTATAGTAGAAGGATTAGGTTATTTTCTTTTAGTTATGCAACCACGTTGTGCGCACAGGCATGTTGCGTGGTCGGTTTTCCATGTTTTATGTAACCAGGCTGTGAGAAAGCTGTCATGTGGTTTTATGAAAGTATCTGTCAATGAAAATTCAATCCCTTTAAAAAAAAAACCAAACCCAAAATGAAAACAGAACAGCCAACGCAGCCTCACAATATGAGAGACCTGGAAGAGTCTCCCAGTCTAAATCAGCAGAGGAGTAGAAACTCTGCAGCAAAAAAGAACAATGAATGAATTCTCTAATCCTGGAATTTTGGTCATAATCTCCCATGTTATTCTTCAGGCAAGCAAGAGGCAAACTTGTTACTTTTTTAGTGCACTTTATGTTTAATTTATCCAGGACTTGGGTTTGTCATTTGAAGAGATGACTAGAATACTGATTTCCAGTTCTGTTTCATTCCTGAAGTTCCATGCACTCCTTTAAAAAAACACTTTTTCCTCCGCAGTCACGTGTTGCCCTTTATATTTAGGCTGACTGGTGTAGGTTAGCTGAAAACTTGCGGTATGAAAAGTTTATGAAATTAAAGTAAAATATTAAGGAAATATAATACTTTTAATCCTTGAAATGTTAGTTTCATATGTGAAGTATTGGCTACTGAGTGCTTTGTATATTTGAGAACTAGGAAAGCACATTAAACTGCTGGAAGGTGAAAACAAAGTGTGATTGACTTGCCCCTAGGAAATGATTCAGCAAGCTTTTGCTGTGTAGTTTGGGGAGATACGATGAAAGACTAAAACTTGCACTGCAAAGTACATAAGAAATTACATGTAGCTGCAATTACTAGCTCATCCGTAAATACGGAAGTCTTTGCAGTGTTTCTGTGTCTCAGATAAGTTTGTCCCCTTCCGGTATTTTGGGAAATGTTTGGTGCTGTGCAGTTCAGGTGCTTTGCCAGATTATCTAGGCTTCACTTAGCTGTGACCTTGATGGTGGTATATGTAGGAAAAAAGCCAGGGAAAAAATGGAAAGGGGGAATGATGTAGACATATATGGGGCAGTAAATATCTAAAGTACGGTGTTTCTTAGTTTTTGAAAGCTGTAGAAATCAGATTTCTTTTTCCCAGCTTACTGTTCCTTTTATTTTAATTTATAAGGTTATGTTAACAATTATAATCCTTTCTAAATGAAAAAAAAACAAAACCAACCAACCTCGAAGACTATCACTGTGTTTTT
Source organism: Micropsitta finschii (assembly GCA_034783455.1). NCBI lineage: Eukaryota > Metazoa > Chordata > Aves > Psittaciformes > Psittacidae > Micropsitta > Micropsitta finschii. The sequence continues at coordinate 4,980 of JAVHNF010068993.1, read as the reverse complement.
GTATTTTGTAAGACAAATAGAAAACATATTCTAAACAGAAATACACCATTTCGTCCATGTCTTCTTCCTTTTCCTTTTTTTCCTGCACTATCTCCCAAAAATAAAGCAAGGCCTATGGTACTTATGGCTTCAACACTTATGAAATCTCTTTGCTGTGTGAGCATTTCTGATCTCACTAAATGGAAAAAAATAGGAGTAAAGTGGGGGGAAAAAAGGCAAGTCAATTTGAGCTTTTGAAGATGCAAGCAGTACGTGCATGAATCAAGTTAACCCTTGATGTAACTCTGAATATGGTGTTCAGAACTGGTGTTATACTGAAGCCGTTCACTCTGTATCAGGAAAAACTAAAATGGAAAGTCTGTCTCCAGTCTGTAAATGTTAAGGTGTGCTGATACGGCTGCTGTGCTAATGGTGAAAGTGAGGCATAGTGCTCTGGTTGTTAGAGAGAATTGTGGGAGAGGGGCAGAAGGGAGAGCTTTCAGAGTATAACTCGTTTTTATCATTAGGCTCAACTTGTGCTCACTGACAGCTGTGCTCCAGGCTTTTGCAAATGCAGTGTGAGGAGGATAGGAGACAGATTTTTAAAGATAAATGTGAGTTATAACTCCAGGATCCTTAGGGAAACAATATTGCCAGCTCTGCTGCAGTGCAGTCCCCCAGTGCATGTGTGGGGTTTTTTTAGTGTGACTGTTTCTCCCTTCTGTTTGTACCTCTCTTTTCAATAATTAAGTAAATCCAAAGCCAGAAACAACATGCTCATGATATTGCTAGTTCTTAAGGATTTTATTGCTTACCTCATAGCTTTTTGAAAGGTTGGTCTTCTAAGCAGATTGGACAGGAAAAGAGCTATAATATGAATTCATTGAATTGGGATTTGACTGTATTTGTCTGTAAAAAGTACTGTACATGCTTTCAACATTCAGTAATTCCATAGACAATAAAGCAATAAAGCGTAAGGCAGACCTGCATTTTGGAACAGTGTAGATACTTATTTTTAGTGTCTGCTTGAGGAGAAAAAAGGTTGCCCTGGAATATGAGGTAATTGTAATAGACCAAATCTGCTTCCTTCTAAAATAGGCAACCTCTTCATCCAAAGTGACTCATAGTGCAGCTCATGACAGGCAAGTTGGTTCACATTATCAGTACTAATAGCCAAGGTCTGTAGCAGTTTTTGCTGTATGGAAGGAGGTGTGATACATACACACAGCCACCTCCAGGCCAAGGGAGAGCCTGTGGCTGTGTCAGAATGGTAACAAGTGGGATTATTATACGAAATATGCATTTTATATAATAGTTGAGATTTTACGTTTCATTATTTATTATATGAAATAATGTTTGTAGAATGTCTTTTGGTAGGTTCCTTCTCCCTCCACCTTGCATTTGAGTAAATGCAGTTGCAGTAAATCTGAAGTTGAAAATGATCATTCAAGAATACAATTACATGTGTTTTATTCAAAAAGTACGAATAGAAACCATACTGGAACTTGTGAATTTTCGTTCTGCAGTGAATAACTTACGTGATCTACAGAGGAGGTTTGTATGAACAGTGTTACTTATAGGGATAGTATGAAGGCGTGTAATGTCATAAAGGAGACAACAAGCTCAAAGTGCTTCATCTTCATGGGGATGGAAGTGACCATGACATGGAAGTGGAGGATATAGAATTTGGATGGTGAGCCAGAAGACCCAGGCTGAGCCATGGCAGCAAAAGTGTCACAGAATATCCACAGAAGGCCAGAGTACCCAAAATTTCCAAACTTATTTCATGTTTACATTTTTTTAGTCAATTAATCTTTTTAGATTAATTTTAGTCAATTTTCTTCTCTTTTTCTTTTCTTTTTTTTTTTTTTTTATTTTTTATTTTTATTTTTAGATTAATTTTTAGCCAATTTTCTTTTCTTGGTAAGAAAAGAAAAACAGAAAAATCTTTTTATCCCACTCTGGGATTTAAGAAGTCATTCTAAGCTCCTAAAAAATAACTTAGGAGTCTATAGTCATAACTTGCCACGGGTTTTGGCAAGATCTTCAGAATACCGATTTCATCTAAAGCTGAAATTTAGCTGCAGATCTTCTCTAATTCAGAGCTTAGTATGCCTCCCATCCGAAACCAAACTAATACTTAGGGGAAAGGAAAGAATAGGGTTCAGGAGCTTCATGATCTGGGATTTCTAGGAAGAAGAGTTGTTTAAAATATAAAAGTGGGAACTTAATATGTTAGGGGAAGAAAATTGATCTGAGAGATCTTTGTTCTTTACTATTTTTCATAGCGTGTAAAGGAAACCAAGAGAAATTGCTCTACCATTGCATTTAACCTGTAACAGAAATCAGCTTATTATTTGCTAATTATGAAAACGTTAATCATATAATTATCCCAGGTTATTTGCAGTCATCTTCCTTTTGAAGGTGTTACCTCATGTAAGTTACAAATATGAGGTAATTAATGGTATCTGAGGAAAAAAGCTGTTGTTGCTGCATTTATAAACCAAAGATGAAAAGATCTAGCTCAAAATCTTGTGGTTGAAGTTGACTGGAATTTAGCCTATGCTTTACATATAGCTATGGTTTTGGTTCTGCTGTTTAACGAATAGATGCAGGGATTGACATTGTGCTGTCAATATACAATGCAGAATCATTTTAATTTGAATTAGTTCCAAGCATGTGTGGTGCAGATAGACAGGATGCTGTCAAACTATTTCTGCTTCCAGACAGAGGTGGTTAAAAGCCTATGGAGTTCAGTGTTAAAGAGATATTTCATTATGCTAAAACAAAAATTTAACCTTTCTCTTGCCCTAAATCAAAAACATGATTTCTGCTGCTTCATGAAGATCACTTTGACATGAAGTGTAGGCACAGGTAGGGCCAGAAGGCAATGAGACAGGCTGATTCGGCTGCAGAGGACTTTGGATCTGGAATGCTTCCACTGTAGTGACAACTGGCTTTTAGGTAAAGTAGGTGGGGAAAATAATATCAGATGTCCTTAACACGGGAGGAACCACTTCTTGGTAAGTGACGGCCTTCAGATATTATTTTCTCATGTAACAAAGCTTCAGCCCTGTCTAGAACTACAGTGCCATAATATTGGAAGGTTCATCATGGCTGGGTGTTGTCTCAAGGAAATGAGTGACGTGTCTCAAGGAAATGAGAAAGTATTGACACACTTTCTTTTGGTAGGGTTTACCTCCTCCCTTCCCTTTAAAGAAATTATGTATTATACTTTTCATAACTTTGATGGGAGATGGGTGGTTCTGACACTTGGAATGAACATTCAATTTTATGATAAGCCCTAGATGATTAGGTACAAAACTTCAGTGGCTTAACAGTCTGTTATTAATATATTGCCCAGAAAGTGCTTTGAATATATAACCCATTTACTATTGATACAAAGATCTTTTTCACAGCTGTTCTCAGTGAAGCTCTTTCTGTATGCCTTGAAAATTGAACTTTTTTCCAGCTTGCATTTGGTAAAAGATGTTAACTGAACAAGCAAAATGTATTTCTGTAATTCAGATTTCTGTGTCTGTCCTCATATCTCCATAGCAATTGGAAGGATCACACAAGTAGCTTTAGAGCGCAGCTTTATCCTAACATTATTTCCTTTGTGTGGAGAACTTTAATTTCTCTGACTCAATCTATATTTGATGCAAAAGACAGCTTACTGGTACTAAAGTTAGTTTGAATGAAATCGTTGATTCTTTCAGGTTAAAAGTACTAGCTAGGATCATTAAATAATTTTTGCTACCCAATTTATTATGAGACTACCAATACACTGGGGAGAACAATTCAGGTTTAGATGGACAAAATGAAATAAGTATTACATGGTACAGTAAAAGAAGTTAATTTTTTTATATATACATATATACTTATATTATCTGAATGCCAAGGTGTGTGTAGACAATAGCTAATAATCAATGATAGTTAATAACCGCTATACAAGTTAAACTGTAACTGAATAGCAACTAAGATTCTGAGTCCATGTTGACCAAAACTGTTAAGAAGTGCTATGAAAATTAGCAAAAGAAAGGGTGGATTGGGGGGGGGGGGGAATATGGGTATTATTCCTGTTAATTAGGTTAAAGCAAAAGGGGGCGAGGGGAAGAGAGGGGGCTATTTTGCTTCTGTATGTGCAGAAGACTCTTTAAGCATTACAGGATTATTTAAATGTTGAAACATACAGACAAAAAAGGCTATTTCAAGTCTGACATTCAGAATTCATGGATAGCGTTTAAATTTTTAATGTAGCATGAAGAAATACGTAGTCCTGGTTTTGGTTTGTGTGTGAAATGCTCTTTCTCTTGAGCATTTTTTCATTATGTTTTTCTTCTGTGCACGTCAGATAAACATAAATCATTGACTTCCTCACTCATCCTCATCACTTGCAGTCTCTCATTTAACTAGACAACTTCCCATGTTGTTGAACTTAGTGAAATAAGGTGATACTATGGTAATATGGTGTGCTTTGCCCCAGAAGGGCTAGTGGAAATGCCATCTATTGGTGCTCTAATGTCAGTGTGATACCAGTCTTATGTTCTTATTTTTTTCTAAAATTTGCTTCCATAGCTTAACCTCAATATTTATAGCTAGGAGTATCCATTTATTTCAGTAAGAGGGCAGTAGCTAGAGGTTTTTTAGTGGTCTTTTGCAGCACTACTAAGCATTAGCAACTACAACTCCAAAGAAACATTGCTGAAATCACGAAAATATCTGTCGGCAGATAGCTCCGTATTTCTGCTTCACTTCCATGGTTTTGTACAGCTGCTTTTCTTCACTTAGGGAATTGCTGTATATTGCTACAACTGTGGAATAGAGGGGCATTTTGAATAAGCAGTTTTATTAACATCAACTTATATGTGGTGAAACCAAGGAACAGAGGCAAACTAATCAGCAAATGTAACAAAACTTGTTTTTCTTACAAGTTTATTCCCTAGCTTATCCTCTCGAATGTACTGTATTGTGTCTAGTAAAAAGCTAGGAAACTTGGAA
>JAVHNF010068989.1:33265-51935 GCA_034783455.1 Micropsitta finschii | reverse complement strand
TATGGAGATAGTCCTACTTATTGTTAACTTTACTGCCTCTGCCTGGAAAGTAAAATGTAATGCCTTTTTAGCTTCAGGAGTTTTAAATGACTTTATACCTTGTAACTATCCTACTTTTTAAGGTCTGTGTTTGGGGTAACCTTCAACAAATGTATGATATTGGTCCACTGTTAAGATAATATGGTTTTATGTAAGTCCCTGCTGAACTGACTTATCAGCAACTAAAGGTTAGAGTGTTTTAATAAGAAACCATGCGGTGTTGGTTTGCAGAATAGGAGCAAAGTGAGTTGCACACGGAAAGCTAATAGGACATTTTCTTAGCCAGGAATTATATGCTGAGCTCTGGAAAGGTTAGGCACATTTAGGGAGTTCATAAGCTCTCTGCAGCTTGTCTCCTGCAGGCTGCTATAGTGAGAGAAGTCGAGAGCATGCAGCTGCTGACGTCAATAGGGTAAATAATACCATGTACTGAAGTCACCTGGGTATGCATTACCCTTTTCCACAGAGCCTGCTGAGCACACTGTGCTGCAAAGCTGTCTGGGATGCCCAGGTATCCACTTGCATGGAAAATGTTACTTCAGATGGAGTAAGTATTCCCCAGGACTATCACCCACCAGCAAGAAATAAATACATTTTGCTTCTCAGGGGTATCTGTTTCTTTGAAAGCACAGTATTATAGCACCGTTGCTAAGTTAATGTACCAGGAGACAGGTACAGTAATTCATGGATGCCAAAAAGCAAAACCTCTCAGAAAGGCAACCTTTCCCTGTTCCAGGACAGCCTGTTCTGTTTGCAATTAAAAATTTACATCTTAATCTCTTGGAAAGGCCACTTCACTGCTGGTCTCAAGAATCAGGAGCTCAAACGTCTACAAAGCCATTAGAGCTCCTTCTTACAGCTCTGCAAGACATGGGGTCCTCTCCTTCAATAAACCAGTACACAGAGTCTGATCTGCATAAGGGATTCACAGCAACCAAAGGGAACTGCTCAGTAGCATTGGCCAGCAAATACTGTCAGGGTGTCAGCACAACACCCAGAAAATGGTAGGTACAGGAACAGCAGTGCTGTAGGCAAGTGCTGTAGGCAAGGTACTCTGTAAGTACCTATAAAAGCAGAATCCTGCACCTCCACTACTCCCCAAAAAAACCCCAAACATTGGCAAAGCTGGAAAATTGAGTGCTCAAACCCCAGCCCAACAACCCAGCCACTAGGCCACACTGTTTCTCCAGCAAGCTGGGTCTGCTGCCTTCAGAGCAGGCAGAAGGGGAGCTAAACCCAGTGGTCGTGCCTGTCAGAGTTCAGGCATGCACTTCCACCCCAGGTTCCCAGCCTTGCAGATTATAAGCTCTAAAGCTGTCCGAGGTGAAGAGGGGAACAACTGGAACCACTCCTGCAGAAAACCCAGCTTTAACCTCCTTCCCTGGATATACTTGCTATGAGCAAAAGCAGGAGGACATTATTATTAATGCAACAAATTAGCAGTTGAGTCTTGTTAGCACTGCTCACGTCACTGCAGCTGCATTAAAGGCTGTTAGAGAGACATAAATTATTCACACTAATCAGGGCCCTGACAGCAAGATGTGGGGGCACAGCCAGGGCACTAGCTGCAGCCTCCCACTTGCAGTACCTTGTCATGACTGGAGGCCAGCTGGTCTCCTTTCTTGACAAGCCTTTCCTCTGAGCTGTTGCCATGTCAACACATCTGTCTAGGCCATCCTACTTGTCAAAAGTTTAAGGTAATTTAGCACAGAAAGCCAAGGAAGGTTCTGAAGTGCTTTAACCCTTTCTGTGCTCCGAGCAAGCTCTTCCCCAGGAAGACAGCTGGAGTGGTGGCAAGCCAGAGATCATTTGCAGAGCTGCCGATGGAAATAGAAATAACAGAAATAGCCAGATTGTCCTGGCCAAAGGATAAGAAAAAAACAACCAAGCAAACCCCAAAACCAACCAACAAACAAACAAAAAACACAAAACAAAATCACCATCACAAAAGCTCACACAACCTCCTTCAAAGGAACCACAAAGACAGTCTAGCTCCCTGAGCAAGCATTTCTTGAGCTCCAAGAAGCCCTGATAACTCCCTTAAGACCTGCTGAGATGACACAATTTGATCAAGATAAATCCACACATAAACACAGCAAGAGCAAGAAAACAAGGGCTCATAAGCAGCTCATACGTGTATTACCCTTGACTCAGAACTAAAGGCTGAGCGAGAAGTACAAAGTGCAAGAAATACCCATGCATTTTTGCTTTATTTTAAACATGTTGCCTAGAGCCCTGGCATGACATATCCAGATTTTTGTCATTCCCTGGGGTATTTCTCCCAGAATAAGTCTTTACAAGGGCTGATTTTTATATCAACAGTTCTTAGAAGCCACAATGGCTTTTTTTTTTTTAACTTCTCCAAAACAATTAATTGTAAACTGCCTAAAAATAAGCCTGGAAAACCTCAAGAGGGGAAAGCAACGTCAGCTTCTGGCAGCTTTATTCCAGCGCTCTTTGTACAGTATGCCCTCCATTGCTCCTAGCTGGGTCGCTGGGGGATGAGGAAAACATACTTTTCAGGCCAAGAGACCTCCTGTAATCACTGAGTAGCTCAGAGATGTTCAGTTATAAAGTAACTAAGAAAACAGCTGCATGTTTCACCTGGTAACAAAGATTATCTGTACTTAGCAGCTAGTTTTCCACAGCAACCCTCACCTCTGAGATCAAGTCAACTACATAAACAAAGGCATCCCACTTTGCCTTAACAGAGAGCAGTGGCTATTGGTATATAAGCATAGGGTTTTTTCAGAAACCACCTCCTAGGAAAGACTAGAAGAGACTCAGGGCAGGGACTCTACAGTCCATACAGTACCTAACCACAGACGTGCTACACACAGGACACAGAAACTCAGCACCAGGTTGTGGTTATAGGGAGCTACCAGTGCTGTGGAACCTTTTTGCCAAGCATAGCCACATCTGACACAGCACGTGCTCTACACCGACTGAGAACAAACACTGCTCCCTGCAGCCAGAGGTGCCACAGCACCAGCCCTCAATCCTATCAGGCAGTGACTTGCTTCTATCACCAAAACACCCTTCTTTTTGGAGCTCTCAGCCACCCTTCAGCTGCCCTCCCCAGCCCCTTTCCAGCCAGCCAGCAAGCTTCCCCCTCCCAATACACCTCCCCCTTCACAATCAAATCCCCTTTACTTCTCCAGTCTTACCTCCATGCCTCCAGCTATCAGCAAGCCCATGCAACAGTCACCACACACTCTACCAACATCCCACTCCACCAGAGAGAAGGTTCTGGAACATTCTCAGGTAATGGCAATCAGAGCCTGTTATCAGCAGCCAGGCGGGCACAAGTGCTCCAGATGCACAGAATTAAGGTTGACGACTGTGTTGTCCATCTGCCTGGTGCCACACTTTGCAGGCTGTGCATGGTCTGGTGGCTGCATGCCTGCACCAACCTACACGTCCTAGTGGTGTTCTTGGTGCAAAAGCCACCGGGGTGAGGCTGATGTGATACAAGCATCAATTTTAGCAAGCACAAAGGAGAGCACAGGAAGAGACAATGCAACACATAAAAAGCTCTTTTTCACTACCAAATGCCTTGGTCTGTGGAAAGCATCTTCAGAGTGTGCTGCTGGCTTCTAGGGTTTGTTTCCTAAACAGAAACATGTTACGATGTTGGTCTTACAGGCACTGTCCCTCTGCAATGGCCTTCCCATAACCCGCAAGGACCCCCCCCCCGGTTTGGACAATAGTGTAAAACATACCCCTCTAGCTCTCTAGAAACACAGCATTTCTTCTGGACTGAAGGCAGCATGTGAGGGGTTATGGGCTGTATCTAAACAGAAAGAAAAATGGCCAAAAAATTTCCTAAGAGGAAAAGCAGCTGACAGCCAGTAGCATCTGACCTCCTGAAGCAAGAGGTAGTTTAAGCACTCAGGGTATTTGGAGCAAGGATCAGCTGCTGCATTCTGTTTTCAGCCCTTCTCCCTGTTTTTGAAGTAGGTCTCAGTCATAAGGCAGGCAAAGCTAAAAGGTTTGCTGGGAGGGATCTGTTCTGTCACAGGGGATTTTGGAGACAGCACAGTCTTTACTGTAGCTCAATAAATCAAAGGCAAGAACAAGAGAACTGAAGCAAAATGAGCACAGGGGTGTTTGCAGCTTTCACTATGTAAGGTAGCTGTCTCAAACACAGGCAGAGTCACACAGGAGGGGTTCGGGTAAATATTTCCCTTCTCACAAACCATAGGTTGTGGGACACAAGGGCAGTTTTCTGAGGTGCCTTTCATACAGAACCAAAGACCTTCCTGAACAATCTGAAATTCCACCAAAATCAAAAGACTTTTCAGGCCTTGCCACCACTCTCCTTTGGAGGGACCTCAGACATGGTTTCTCTCTGTCCTCACTATTAGTCTCCTTCTTCCTCTATTGCTGCCTTTTCTGCTTAGGCAATGCCGCCTGCACTGGGGGCTTGTCTTTCAAAGCAGGTAGAAATCCTGGAAGTTCCATGATAAAATCCATAGATAAAGTTATTTTTATGTTTAATTGCAAAATCGATCCTACCCATCATGTGAAATGAGCAATATAACAGGGTGGGAAGATCTTGACCTCTTCCCCCCATCTAGAGGTAAGAGAACAAGCAATTTAGCACTCACCACATTAAAGATTTTCTGCACTTACTAAGCAGATTATTAACTCATGTCCTCTAGCCATCACTTCAGCCCTACTGTCTTGTTTCATTTTGGAAGACAACATTTCAGACCAGTCTGCTGTTACACACAGTACCTACTTTCAAGATTATGTCCTAGATGCCATGAGCAAAAAGAAGACTCTAAGACAACCTTTTTGTGTCCACACTGCCCTGTTACAAGGTCATCCTGCCTTTCTGTTTGGGAAAACACTTAATGTACTCACAGAAAGAAACCACCATGAAAGCCAGGCACTTCCCAGCAAGCTAGCTAGGCTCCAGTCACTGAGATCACACATTGAGACCAATAGTGGTCTGGACAGCATTTTATTCCCTAGACACTGCTGTAATTAAACAGAGGAGCTGTCCCCTCACCAGGAATATCAGTCAAGTTCTACAGAACTATATAGAAACTTCATCATCTATAATTAAATATTAATAAATATTATAATAGAGTATTTAATTATAGCATCTATACATACTTAAATCCACTATTATTTATATCTGCTCATAACTGCTCATTAATCATACACCAAGTAACCTAGAAACACCTGAAAAATTCCACTTAAGCTTTGTAAACTACCATTGGTCAAGAGAATGTAGCTATCCAAAAGTCTGCCTTCAAGAAAAACATGCCATGGCATTTCTTCAGTTATTACCTAACACTATACACCCACAAGAGCTGAAGAAGCCATTTCCGTCCAACCAAGCTAATCTGCACCATGTTGCCAGGGAAGCTGGAGGGAAGCAGGCACCGGAGACTTCATTTTCTAGCTTGTGAAACTGTTCCCAGTGCTGTGGTGTACAAGCTCTCTGGAATAAAGCAGTCAAAGCAACACAAGTTGTGCAAGAGGAGAACTGTGTACTCCACAGCTGCACAAACAATGCCTATTCCACTTTGCCCCACAGCTACTGCAAATGGTCCTCATCATGTTCTTAGAATTCAGCCTAATTGGGGCTTTAACACTCTGATAGGTTTAGGGAAACATATTCCCAGTTGCCCTATTGAAAGACAACAACCTGTCTTTGGGGCTGGGTGAGTTTTAATCCCCTTCCCTGCAAGGGTATAAGCAATACCTGAAAAGGATCCATGATTTTCCACACAGTTTCTAGGTACCAGCAACTCAAAATCATTTTGACAAATTATTTCTGCTTTCACAGCTCTGAGGCAGGGCCAGCACAGAACAGTTACCCCACACGGACACAGAACTAAGGCATAGCTGTCCTAAGCTCACTCTCTGAGGCCAGAGACTGCAGCTGGCCAAAGGACAAGGAGCTCTACTGGTTAGCACAACACTGGACAGGTTTTTTGACCAGGGAGGCAGAAACATCTCAGGTCAAGCTTTCGTAGTCTATCAGAAGGAAGAATGCCATCACTACAGTACATCCAGACAGATGGCAGGTGGTGGTGTGGGCTTACACTCGCAAGCAGTACCACAGAAGGAAAGTTGTATTTTCAACTCAAGAACTGAACGAGTTTAGTGCCTTTAATCACAAGCTAGGGGCTTGTATCTAGCCATCAACACAAACATAATGCACATGAGTGAGATATGCTTTCGAGAACTGTCCAGGCCAGGCTCTTCCTCTCTCACTAAAACTCTTTCCAGTCTTGTCTACCTGGACTTTTAAACAAGGATAAACCAGAAAACTACCCCAGTGGCTTTAAATCTCAAGAGAGACAAGCAGTTGGAAGCAGACTCACTCAGTGAGGAGTTGCAAAGTATTAGGGACCGGTGGGGGGTATTTTATTTTGGCTTCAGTTCCAATGGCATAAAGATAGATTTCGCTTGGCTAAGCTGTAGAATGCAATTAAGGACCATGCTGCCTTCCCCTACTAGTGGAGAGGGAAAGTTTTTTCCTGGAGCCAAATAATTTAGACAAACTAAATAATTTGCACAGTGAAGATCTTCAAACTTCTTTTTAGTGAACCAGAAAGGCAGCAGCAACTACTCTGAAAGGCAGGGTAGCAAATGTAATTCCTCTCTCAAAAAAATACTTGATAATTATAGGAAATTGCAGTAATAAGGAAATTAAGTGTCACAATAATTGAAAATAAAAAAGAGCAGACTGCTAGACCAAGGACTTGCAGTGAAAAGCTCCAACTAATGCTGCACACAAGCTATACTGAAGTGGTACACACACACACAAATCTATTAAGATAAGGTTTGGCCAAGATTGTCTATCAGGACTCCCCAAAAAGCATTGCTAAGGAGCATCCTTGTTACCTTTACACAGCAAGTAATGCAAGTGTGGACTGTCATCACCAGAGCCCAACTTAGCATGGTTTTCAGTACACATGCAAATGGCTTGATGGCATAGAAAAATGCAGCTAGAAATGACTCCTCCAGTTCATGCACTGAGCTATTGCAGAACTACCCTAACCGCTCTGTCTCAGTGAACTATAGGTGTAACACTTCGCTAACTTGATATATGTTTCCTCTGTGGGAGGTGGCTTACATGCCAGCTTCAGAAACACAATATCAGAGTGGAAATCCCTCTGCACTGATCTACTCAGACAGGTTCAAAGGAGTTTTTCTTAATTTAGGGCATCTCTGTTCCCCCTCCACACTAGGAATAATCATGGTTACCTGGAAGTCCGCATACTCCTTCCCTTTCTGTAAGGGAACTTTAACACACAAGCAGCTTTAATAAATGTCATTTAAAAACATACATACCCTGGGGTTTTGAAGAGGAATGTTCCAGTATCTTGTCAAGATCAGGTCAGTGTGGGAGAATCATGGATTTGTGCACAGAGCTTTAGGTTGAGATTTAACGTTGTACATCCTTTCGATGCCATGTATCCTTACATGTAACAAATACAAAATCATGTCAAGACTATGATCAAAACCATGCTAAACATTATGGGTGAAGAAGAGATGGAAGAGGAGTGCCAGCTTAATTTCTATCAGTCTAAGGTGGGACTAATTTTGAACTCAGCAAAAAGGCCTGAGGGACAGGCTACCCACACTCCAGCATCACTGTACAGAAGGGCAGATGAGACAGGGCTTTCCTGATGCCTCTGACATTCTCACCATGGTAAACAGTATCCCACTTTTTATTATGTGTTCTGTCATGGTTTCTGGGAGCTGCTGAGGAACACTAGGGTTGCAGCCCCAGCATGCAGTGATGGAGGACAAAAAGGCAGACAGCGAACTGGGGAGGTGGGAATTGCCAAAACGAGACCTGGAATGCCTTTGTGCTGGTACCACAGAACATAAATAAACTCCACTGAAGTCAACAGGAGTTTTCTCATGAATTTCAGTGGAAGCAAGATTTCACCTTGGGATTGAACAAATGATCCTGTGGCTTTCTCTTCCCAAACTCCAGCCTTTCTTGAAGCAGATGGGCTAAAACATACTCTACACTCAGAAGAGAAAATGAAAACGTGACCTGGCAATCACTGGAAGGCTCCCACAACCTTGTCTTTTATGAACGCCCACATGTCATTGCTACACAAACAAGAGCTGCCAGTGTGGGAGACTTTGGGGCAATATTCCAGCAAGACAGGAGAAATAAACACCAAAACAAGAGAGCAACAGCATTTTAACAGCTTGCCTGGAAGAATAAATATTGACTGGTTAACTGGAAAAAGCCAGCTCATTCTCCTTTTTCGTGAGGGCAGTTCTGGCACAGAAGAGGAGCCCTCCCAATTTAGCAAGCACACTGGGCTTACAAAAAACTTCAAGGAAGTTTATTAGCAAATATTTCTGGAAGGTGGCACTAAACAACTGATCTGCACAATGGCTCTGTTCATGCACAAAGAAATCCCAGAGCCTGCCTGCAGCCTCTAAACAGTAACCTAAAAATGTACAAGGAATTCACACACCACCAGTAAGGGTAAACAGGCCTGGGGAGTGTGCACACCGCCTTGTCCCAGTGGAGGAGGATGGCCACAGAGTTAGAACGGACTGCCAGAAACTTAAGTGCTCCAGAAGAGGAAACTAAACCCAGCTCTTGCTGGGGAGATACTGGACACTGGTCTGCCCTCTTTTGTCAGAGTCCTTTCTAGAGGTTGAACGACTCAGCTTTTGCCTGCACCAGCTTTCCTTAGCAGAATTTGCTGTCCAAATACCATCAGCATTTCAGTCAGCTGATCGAGAACTCACCAGAGCTATTTAGAGCATGAAGACCAAGCACAAAAGCACATCAACAATTTTCATCACGCCACTGTTAGATAAAAGTCCACAGAAATAAATCTGTGAACTCATGAGTAAAAAGCACTGAAATTCATGGTCTGTCTTTCTCATGCACAGTCCTTTATTAGTGCAATCTGAGTGCCCTGTGTGGTGACTGCCTGACAGCCGAAGTTAAAAGAAGGCTTTTGGGGGTTGTAACACAGCTCTAGAATCATCTGACTCTCACAGACATCACAGCCATTCTCATAATGAAAGCTCAGATACACACACTGCTATTCTTGTAAATCATTAATGCAGCAGGCATGTTAGACCATAACTGACATTTAAAAGGTAGTTCCATTAACCCTGATTCTGTTGGCAAGCACCTGTAATATTTTCTTTCCCTGTGTTCAGGAGAAAATACCAACCTGCCTGAATACCATGGAATATATGCTGTGACCAAAATTCCATAGAGTTTTTATGATGTAAGAAAAAATAAAAGAAGTCCTACAGTTAGCACAGTTCTACCTTGTTGTCCACATTGTGACAAAAAGTAGAAATTATACCACACATTTCTTCTCTTCCTATGTTACTATTATTCCCTCTCACCTGTCTGTGGTCAAAAAGTGAATGAGGATTGCATCTATTCTTTCACAGCAACTCTCAACTTCAGGCCTGCTATTGCTGGGAAAGACAAGTACAGCCTTGGATTCTGCACCAGCTCCACATGAGGATGACTATTTTGGACAGCTAGAGAGATAATATATTTGTTACAACTTCTAGAAGACAGAGGAAATAATGGAAATAACTTCCTAATTGAAAGGAAGCAATTAATTGTTAGTTTTCCTTACAGACATGGATTACTTGTCAATAGGTGTCAACTGTACTGAAAATGAGATCCAAAAATAATCTCAATCAGGCAGGAAAGTCTTTTGGGTTGCTTTATGAAAGGGAGGGGCCTTGCTTTGCCAGAAGGCCCTGGTTCAGCTTCTCAATTCTTGTGCAGAGTAGCAAAGGGACTATCTGCAGTCCCTGAGCAAGGGAGAATGGAAACTGTCCTCATGGTGGGGTGGCATCAAGTTTCCTCACTCCCTACCTGTTCAGAACTTCCATCTTCCCCCCAGCTTGGTGTACTATCAATGTCGTGTAGCTTTAAATGTCTGCAGAAATCTGGAAAGCACACAGAGGACTCTCCCACAGCCAGGCAGCAGCCCAACTTGCACAGGAATTCAACATGCACACACACATACAATCAAAACTTTCCTCCTGACGGCAGGATTTCAGGCAGGGCATATTGCTCTCACTAAGACCAGCATCCAGGAAGGTGAGACGTCTGCAGCCCTCTAGTCTCATGCATGCCAGAAGCAGACTTGGTTCAGACTGCCCCACACAACAGGGAGCAAGGTGCTTACTTACCTTGACCAAGGCCAGAAATGAATTCCTATGACAGACTAGGAGACTTGCATGCCTGCTTGTACTCATGCCAAGCAACTGAAAGAGACAGAGAGAGCAGCACCACAGGCAGGTGAGAGAGTCAGGGCAATCTGCTGGGTAGAACTCGTATGGAGAGAAGACTGCTATTTCGTAAGGATGGGAAAGCTAACAGACTTGAATGAGACAGCAGTCCTGTGAGGCCAGACATATTCACATGTTACAAGATAGCCAGTGCAGTTCAGAGGCATACTGCAAAGCTTTTTAAAATCAGCATTTACACTGATTTCTGGAGGTCTTTAAATCTGTCCCTCCTCAAACAGGGCAGAGAAATGAAATGTTGTCATCCCTGTTTCAAGAAGCTTTGGGGCTTTCTCACAGGGGAGTGTTGGAGCTCAGTAGGGAACTAGATCCTGTACTTCTGCTTTAGCCACCAAAGCAACTGGCTTGCGTATCTACATGGCAAGTGCTCTGCCCAGTTGCTTATTGTTTTCCTGTCCCACTCCAAAATAGTTTGCATTTGCTACCCTGCTGATATTGAAGTGAATGTCTTATTAGCATAGCTAGAACCTGGGAGGCTGGAAGAACTCAGGTGGAAAGAAGCAACAACAGCAGGGGCAGGCAAATCCTGGAGACGCAGAGATCCGGTTTTCTTGCCAGCTTCCCTAGTGAAGAGCCAGAGAGAAAATAATGGATATTTATAAGCAAACCTGTCTCTAAGGCAGCAGTTTCCAAAGTCTAATAATAGGGTTTGGACTTTTTTACTGTGTGATTCAGACAGCATTGCACAAAGCTGCTGGAAAGCTCCTGCTTGTCCCCAGAGCATATTCCTGAGAAGTTGAGTTAGAGGAGGATCCAAGTCCAGCTGCAGTGGGCTCAAGCCAGCAGGGTACCAGCAGGTTCTATCTCTTCAGAGATGCAGTGAGAGCCAGCAGAGATGCTGGAACAGAAGCATAAAAGCCTCCTCCCATGAAAAGTCAAGCACCCACTCCTTGTCCTGAAGGAGCAAGCTAAGAAGCCAAGTACCCTAGTAACTGCACTTCCTTTTGACCCATGGGTTTCTCACACCTGCAAAAGCACTGAGCAGAGTCCAGGAATCCACGGCGCAATGCACTGTGAAATGTAGGCAAGGACTGCACCTGCCTCAAGGATTTTGCAGCAGTGGAAAGAATGTCAGGGATGTGGAAAGCTACCTGTCCCTAAAATCAAGGTGACACGCCAAGTCTGCATATTGCTGCTACTATGCCTTGACCACTGAGCTGGTCTCAAACCAGACCGGATAGTGGGGACACTGCTTACGAATTCACCACAAAACCCACATCCAGTGGCCCTGTTTTTGTTTCTTGCTGACTCAGATACAAAGTGTTGAAATTGCAGCTTCTCCAGCCAAGTAGGAGGAGAAGATAAAAATGGGAAAGGTCAAAACAGCCTCCCCTTTGTATGAGGAAGAAAACAGGGCTGGGCTCTGCAGCACAGGGCAGCACCTGGACAGCATGTTCTGAGGCAGAATAATTGCGGTGATCAGCTCTCCACCCTGCTGTTCACTAGCCAGCCAGTCTTTCCAACCGGACCATTTCAACACAAGACACAGGGAACTTCCAAGAGGACATCTCTTCGCTCGCTCCAGGCAGGACTACTTACAACAGTGTCACGTGGATTATTAGAAACTAGAGAAGGCCAGAGCAGCCTTCTCAGTTGCAGGTGGCACACAGAGAAGCTTGCCTTTTTCTAGAAACAGCTGTTTGAAGCATGATGTTTTGTCAATCATATTTAAACACTTACCCAGTAATTCACTTCCCAAGCATGATTCATGGAGTTACAGGACAAGTGAGTGACAGTATTGCACAGGACCCAACTTCCTCATTCTCTAGTCTAGTCTAGTGAGGCATCCAGTCACATGCACTTGTTTGGAGGAAACAGGGGACTCTCCACCCCTGCATCCAGCCTCAGGCCCTGCCTCTTCACGGATCCTACAACAAAACTCTGTCCTATCCTGGTTGTAGTTCTACAGTCTTGTACAGCAGTTCCCCTCTGGATGAAGAACAGGTAGGAAGGCAGCAGAGGACTGCATTGATCAGGAGTCCTGCCAGGGACTGCTCCTCCTGCTCTCTCACCCTGCACATCCACCCTGACCTTTTTTTGCTGCTTAGCAGACACAGTTGGAGTTTGCAAAGCAGACAGATGGGACCTCATTATTACCTGTCCAGGCAAGCAGATAGAGACATGTGCAGTTATTCACAAGGACATGCACTGAATCTCAGCAAGGCTGGGATGATGCGCAGGTTCTGACAGTTGCTGGAAGAGAAAGAAATTCACAGCTCTTTCCTCCAGCAGTGCCTTGAGAGCTAGGCACTCAAACCACAGAATTTCATTACCAGGGCTTCTCTCCACTGCTACTTTTAAGCCCTCTTACAGCAACAAAATAAACATATAACCTACTAACTTGATACCTTTTGTTGGATGAAAGGTGAAGTCAAATGCTAAGGTAGCCCCTGCTTCTGAGGTTAGTATATGTACTTACCAGTAAAGCCGCAACTAAGAACTGTCTAAGCATTAGGCTCCCTGGAAACAAGGTAAGGGATTGGAGGAGAAGAACAGCAGTTCTATTTGACCTTATCTGTCCACTGACCATCACTGTCCCAGGTACCAAACCCCAAGTCCAATCCGTTCACTATCACTCAGAGGATGCACGACTGTCTGCTTTGGAAATTATGTTCCCCCACCATGCTTTACAGAAATCTCCTGTATGTTGGCAATGCAACATGGAAGTGCTTCCCCATTCCTATGGAGAGAAGAGTTTCCAAACAGCAGCTGTACTCTAACATGACAGACCAGCTGTCAATATGCCATGTACCTATCGTAGAACAACCAGCTCCAGTGAAGATCTGCCAGTCACACCTGATAGCTGGCCTGGGGCATCCTCAGCTAAGTCAGCCTGATGCCTTCCCAGCTTACATGCAGGCTTCAACATTTCATTAACTGTTACTCATGTCCAAGGTTTCTGCCTCACATGCCTCCGCTCCTTTGCCCCTACTTCTTCACACACATTCTTAGCTCCTGGCTTCTAAGAGAGTTTATTATTTCAAGTAATTTTCCTACAGAAAAAAAGACAAAAAACTTCAAACAGGAAAAAACCTTGAGTCAAGAAAAGCATTAAGTATCATCCCCGTGGAGATGCAGTGTCCTTTTTATTTTCCTTTCAAAACAAGAGCAAATTTACACTGAACATCCTTGGAAACATGGTTGAGTCCAGGAGTGCCCTCTTCTAATGTTCCTCTGAGCCCAGACAAACCCATAGGTGAAGATGACTAGCTTACACATACTCCTGCCTTCGGAGCAGGTTACAGCTGAACCCCAGAATACGCAGAGAAAGCAGGAGCAAAACTGAAAGGGACCTTAAATCCTGCTGCAGCAGACAAGCAGAAAAAAACAGTTCTGTGGAAATCATGACTTCCCTCAGCCTATTTCTGACAGTGTCAATCTGTCTCATTGCTGGTGCTTCCTCAGGGACTCTCTACCATGGTGTTCCATGTTACAAAGACTGGATGAGCTCAGACAAGATGAAATTTACTGGGTCCCAGTATTTCATAGCAGCACTTGTCCAACTTGGAGTGCTCTCTGCCTCAGTTTAAAGGTAGAGAAGTACTGTCAGCAAAGAGGAAGCCAGAAATACTGTAACCACTGTACATTCTCTGTTTCTGACACCTGATCTAGGCAGGCACAACCATGAGGTTGTGCGCGTCTACTGATCTATCAAGAAACCAGCTTCTGTCAGTGTGTCAGGTCGGACACCAGCAGCACTATAGAAAGCCATCTAGATACCTTCTTTCCCAGAACCAGCCAGAATAATACAAAGAGCCCTTTCTCCAAAATCAGAAAGGAGACAAAGGTGGATTGCCTACACAGTCCTGATGTGCTACCAAACAAGTTTGGTCACAACACCCCTCTCTGCCTGAGGCAACTGTAGGCAGGGAATCCAGCTGAGACACATCAGCAATTTGTGGTTTGACCCTTTACCCACAAGCTCACAAACCACAAGACCTGATTTATTTTCTAACAAAGATCATAAACTAGCTGTCCCAAACCTGCCTCCTCACCATGAGATCACACATTAGCTTTAATTAGGGTCAAAGCAAAAATAGAAGAAAAATAATAAAACAAAAAAGAAGCCCCTCCTTTGACCTTGCTAGCAAAAGCAGAAAAGCAAACTACAATACACCTTTTAAAATGTTTTGGTTTGGATGCAGCTCCACCTTTTGGCACAAACTTCTTTGCATTCACATCCATATTCAAAAAGCAAGATCCTATATTCAGCTAAACTTGAGTCAGGTAGGCAGTTCTTAGTCTCTTCCTCAGCTTCCAATGCACATGCTCCTTGGACTTGCACTGCTCACTCCATCAAGTGTACTTATTTCCTAGCAATCTCCTTGCTACTGATATTTTTATTTGCTTAATCTTAGCACTGCACAGAGTGCAACAGTCCTGACCTGTGAATTATGAAAACATGAGGGAGCATTAATATTTCAGAAGTCTCACCTATGGCTCAATTGTTATGATAGAAACAAAAATTAGCAGCAATTCCCAGTCGTCTCAGATGGAATTGACAGATTACCTATATACTACATCCTGGCTGCCTGGTAGCCCTACCCCTGACAATTATGCATTATCAGGGACTAAAGGAAGAGAGGCCCTGGCTCTTTCACCTGCTGCCAGGAAAGCTGGTTCTCTGCCAAGGATGAGAAAGAACTTGTAGGCACACTTCACGTGTGACCTTAAATGATTTGTTGGGTCATGTCCTTTGCAGAACTGTGACTTCCCCCTGGAATCAGCATTTAAACATGACCTACTCTTGTCACCAAACAACAGCAACAACCTTCTCTTTCTCTACCTCATCTCTTTAGCCTGCAAATTCTCCAGGTGGCAGGACTGACTCCACCTGTCTGCATGGTAAGCAGCAAAACAAGAGTCCCTGCCTTGATTTGAAAGTCTGGAATGCAAAGCTATCCAGCTGTCTGCTACCTGTAGCTGCACTTATGTTTACTACCATTGGCTGCACTCCTCTGGAAAACATTGATAACTCCTAATTATTGTCAAGTTATCAGCCTCCCACCACCACTGCAACCTGGAGAGGAAGGTGGAGCTGCCAGAGTAATCTGAAACAGTTGTTCACTGTACTGTCTTTTCACATTAAACATGACGGGCTATGACAACACGGAACAGTCACACAAACAGCACCAGAAGAGAGGTGCATTTGTTTCTTTATTTGATTTAAGGTTGGGATTAGCAAAGGGAGAGGCAACAAGAAGGGCAAGAGTTTTGGTTTTGATTTACAGGCACCATAAAGCCCTGTTCAACATATGTAAACTTTTGAGGGGTAGAACGAGGTGGAGGTATGTGGGGGAATAGTATGAAGACAGACACTGCACCACTGATCTGAAATGTAACTCTGAGCTTCCAGACCAACTCAGCCCAGACACCAGTTGCTTGGATGAAAACCTTGAAGCTCCACATTCGATTCTTATGAAGGCTAATACTTTGTTTCATTTGATAGTTTCAGTCCATGCCTTGCTTCTCATCCAGTTCCTCCTGCTTTGTCGCAGCAGTAGCATGTTAGATCACTGCCTCATTGGTAGAGCCTGCCCTTCACATCCTGCTCAGCTGTTAACCTGCAGACCACCCAAGAAAACTCCCTAGCACTGCATTCTGCACCTGGACCAACACATGTTCTTCAGAGGCACATGCTTTACTGTTTGTAACATAACAGCTTCCAAACATACAGATCTGCTTCTTGATCCACCTGCTCTGTCACTGCACACACACACCAATCTAATCACAGTCACAGTAGGGTACTGAGCTTGTGCAGACTTTTGGAAAAAGGAACTTCCTCTCTGCTCCATCTCATCCCCACAGAGTTCCAAGGATGTGACTGAAAACAACTCCATCCAGCTTCTGATACTGCATGTTTTAAAAATGGAGATATAATAAATACAGCATTGCTCTGAAGCATATTGTACTAATTTAACACATGCTGTCTATTCTGGGAAACAGAACTGAAAAAAAAAAAAAAAAAAAAAAAAAAGGTTTAATACTTCTTCTCCTCTCTGGGTGTTTCCAGAAATTTTAAGATGCTGTAGTCTAGAATTCAGAGGATATTACAGGTATCTTTACAAAATTATTACAAATAGCAAACAAACCCTTGGTTTCACACATAAACACCTCATTCTTGATTCCATTAAAGCAGATAACTGATTTAGCTCCTAAGTTTGAGGGGTTTTCTCCCAAAAGCAAATCCTTGAAAGTGTCTCCTGGACAGAGCAACTTCATGCTGTTTCTGCGGTGCATGCTACTTTCTTCCTTGAGGTTCAGTGCATGGCAGTTAATTGTCTGTCAGGTGTTTTCCTCTTCCCCTTGTTTTTGGTAAAAAAGAAAAAAAATCCTAAATGTTGTTACCTGAAAATAATTCCACAGGAGAAGGTGAACACTACTTAAGCAGATGAGGACAGTGGATGTGGGGCAGTGAGAGAGAGAGGCTGAGCTGGATTTTCCCAGTGCCCAATTGCAACCTGGAGTAGAACCTCACAGTCATTCCTTTTTCTTTTCCATCTTTCTCTTCTCTGGTGTGTAATATATAATAACACAGGGAGCAGCAGGGATAATACGTTCGTAGGTGGCTGCTGGATTTTCAAATGGTTTCTTACCAATATGTTCCGTGTAGGCAGAGCAGAGACCTGACACCGAGAACTGAAAGCAGATGATGCACCCTTTTCACAGCTGGAAGCTTGCAGAGTGAAATCACTTCATGGGAAATCTTTGTTCATGAATCTTATAAGCACAGTCTTTCAAAAAGGGGACTGAAGATGGCTTAGGCAGCTGTCCAAGAGTGTCAGCAGATGCCCTTGATTTTGATGCCCAGGTGTGTTGCTAGCCTCCCATTTTTTTCCTGGTTTGCTTCAACCTCCGGGCTTTCAGAATAGTATAGTTTGCATACCATGTGTACTGTTCTGAGAGGAGAGGGATGTAGAATGCACGCAGCAGCTTTGAGGACCTGAAACCAGAAAGGAAAAAATAAATCATCTTTAAAGTGTTCATTTGCTTGTATGGTCAAAATGGTACAAATGAGGCTTTGCAAAAGATTTGGGCTGGTGAGTCAGTGACATGAAGAATGCTAATGGCTCAGGCATATAAAGCCCAGTTCCATTTTCTCCTTGTCAGTGGGACTGAAGCTGATTTGTTCCAGCACCACCAGTTTAACAGCAGCAGCCTGCCCAGTTTTTCAGCATGCTGACTGTCCATTCCAGTAGGGTTAGGAGGGAGAGAGAGCAAGGAAGGTGCTGTAATTATTGAAAGAAACTTAGATCCCAGATATCACCATCCAAAAAGCAGGCAATACAGCCCTGTGGGCCTTTGGTATCACACAGAGAGACAGGCCTCTCGTTCCTCAGGGCACACTATGAAGGTGAAAATAGCAAAGCTGCATTTAGCTCCTGGCATCTTCTCTTTTCTATCCAATCTTTCTGGCTGCCTATTCCTCCACACATGACTGGAGAGCAGACAGAAGCTTTGATGGGCACTGGCATTTTGAAGTTTTTCTCTTGTGTTGAAGGTATTGAATTAAAGAGGGATGGACTGCTCTAAAGCCTAAAAGGGAGTTTGCCACAGGCTGCCAGCATTCACTCCATGTCCTGCTGGTGCTGGGAGCTGGCATTTCACAGCACTCTGCAACAATTGGACCACTGGAGTACTCGAGCATGAAGGGTTTAATGGCTCCATCAAATCAGTACTTTTTGTTTGGCTGCTAATTGCTGGAGCTGTGCTAGCTGAGTACAATTTTAAATGCATATATTCTCTTACTGAGCAAACTAATAGTACAATCCAGGTTTAAATGTGAAGCAGACAAATAAAATGTCCTTCAGCAGCAACACTGAACCTTGCTAGAGGCTTCGAAAATTGAGCAACTTATTGAAAATAAGGCTGGAGCAGAGTCTTGCTTACTCTGCATTGAGGGTTCTCTCTTCAAGATCAACTTGTTGGTAACTGTCCACCCTTCACAGACATAACTCTAACTCCATCCACATAAAGCTTGGAAAAGCAGCAGCAGCACTCGAATTTGATTTGCAGCATGCTAAGTGGTCAGGGATGGTACAGATCCAGCACTTACTTGCTGGTCACTGCAATTCACATGGCTTTGCTGGTAACACAGACAATGTTCTGGACACCCAATTCAACTCACTTTTTCAGAAGAAAGCTGAAATGCATTTTGTTTGCTTATTATAAGACAGCATTGGATATCTTTCAAAAATGCAGCCTAAGAAAACAATGGCAGGAATTACCACTGTGAACTGCATCTCCCTGGAGTCTTCCAGGGTTCTTAGACAGCCTTACTGTAATTAATCTTCTGCAACCTAGAGTAAAAGACAGTCCAGCAAAAGCCTAGTGATACCTA
>JAVHNF010068989.1:21430-33165 GCA_034783455.1 Micropsitta finschii | reverse complement strand
CCGATCTGTCCAGCAAAAGCCTGGTGATACCTACTTGCATTGGCATAGCACCACTCAGCAGCAGGGTCCTGTTACATAAGATGCCATACAAGCACAAAGCAAAGCATTTTTGTCAGATGAAATCTTCCCTCTTTAAACAAAGTGACAGACTAAACAGTATTCTTCCCACACTGGAGAGGGGAAACTGAGGCAGAAAGTATTATCTATCCTCAGAGAGGCTGAACAAGTATGAATTCCTAAAATTTACAAGTCTTCCTAACTGTGAGACTGCCTCCTTTCAACATCCAGCATCTTGTAAGCCTGCATTTTGCCAAACACTGGGCTTGTGCTTTAGGATATGAAAATGCTGATTACTTCACTTGGAAGAACAAAAAGCTCAGTGATAATACTTAGGCTCTTTACAAATTGTAAAGCACCCAGTGAAGTTTCTAAACAAAAGAATCACTGGAAATGGCTGCTCTTTGTGAATTCCTGAGGTGCTGGAATCAGAACATGTTCATAGCAGAATCTCTTAGTAGCAAATAACTATGCAGAAGATGGTAATTTTGGTGTATTCTGAACAAGTAACAGTTTTTGCAGCTGTCATTTCCTTGTGCCTCAAAATTGGAGGTCAGCCCTCCTGCCAGTCACCAGAAGCAAAGGCATCCCTTTGAAAACAAATGCTTGATTTGCCTCCTCCATCTCTTGTGGCTAATGAACATCATGTCATTGCTGAACTTATTCTGGCATCTCTTCCTCTCAGCCTGACAACCCACCATTGCTACCATGGCTGTTCTCTGTGACTGGTGTGGTTTCACTTCAATTCCCTTTAGCAAAGCAGAAGAAAAGAAAAACAAGAAAAAGCAATTTGTTCAAGCTGCTTGGGATGCTGTTTAAAAGAAAGAAAACAAAAAATAAGGTAGAGTACCAGCTTGCTGCTACATCCTAAGAAAGGTGCAGAAACTAGCCCAAAATCCTCAGAGCTCAGGATGTGTGTTCGGGTTAAAATGAAGTAATCTGTTGAAATAGCCTTGTGTGGTTCAGCTCAGGGACAGAGAGGAAGGCGGCACCTTCAGCTGATGGCTGCGGTCCCAAGTATACAGTCCATAGCACTGAAAATGCTTTCAGTTGCTCAGTCAAGACACAGAGCTGACAGCACTCAGACAACAGCACCCACTTCATATCCTCCCCTTGACCTGGATGCATCTACATACTGGCTGCTTGCCCAGGCCAGCACAGTACCAGTGGGCACCCAGTAATGGTGGGTCTAATTGCTGGATGAAATGAAACTAAGCACCTGTATTTACACTCAGTGCTGGTACCCCTCACAGTTCTGCAGTAACACCACTATCTTGTCTGTACTTCCTCTTCTTTATACTTTTTGTGAGAAGCACTCCTTATACCTTTTACTTCTTTAGCATTCTGAAATACAGGCCCAATGCAGCTCACATGGTTGTGCTCATGTGGTCTTTATGGCATATGTTCAGAATATGCACTATTCAGCTTTTGCTTTCTAGAACAAAAGGATATTCCAGAAGCTGACAGTAGCAAAACTATCCTCCCATATAAGCCAGCTTAGTGTAACTACCCCAAGTTTGCAGACAGCCTGAAACAACAACTCTGAGCAATAAAAGCTCTCTACATGCTCTTAACTTTGCTGGTAACTCAGCCCTTACTAGCAGCAGTTTAAATGTCAGTGTTCACTGCTTCACAGTTTACATCAGCAGTAAAATGGGAGAACACTGTTTGTAAAAAGGAGAGGCAGGAATGACTGATGGAAAAAAATACTGAGGGTGGAAAATGATGAGAAATATAGAGCAGAAAGATAGCTGCTCTTCCCACCAGTGGATGTCATACATAATGCCAAGGTACTCATGACAAATAACAATCCAGTGAATTAGTATATAAAGGCCACAGCTGATCTACAATCCTGTACTCCTCCCCCAAACCAAGTATGTGCTCCTGGAACAAAGAGCTGTAAAATTCATTTGGCCAGAAGAGACCCCAAAGGTGAAATGATGTATTATTCAACCTGTCAAGGAGTTCTTGGTTTCCACCAGGTGTTAGTCAGGCTGCTGGTGCCATAGAAAAATGACTCTTCGCTAACAAGACTTACAAAAGTGAAAAGGGAACACTTTACATTGGTTCCAATCACCCAGACTAAGGATACAAGATAAAAAGAGGCAACGTAAGAAAGAGGTATCTGAAAAATAATAATATTCATGTGCTCAGAGAATCACATCTCAGACAGAAAAATATGAAACTCTGAATATGGCATGGCAAATAATGCATGGCAAATACCAACATATCTGCTCCAAAGCTGTAATGCTTTGGATTTGTTCAGCAGCAACTTTCTCACTGAAAAGAGATTCAGACTGGACACAAGCACAAGGCACAGCACTCTCTGCTGCTGGTAACTATAGAGTAGCAAAGCCCTGGATGTCTGCTTTCAGCAGCAGCCATACCAGAACCATGGCTGCTGATACACCTACAGTTCACAAAGTCATGACTGAGCTTTAAATACAGATAGGGAACCTTTACCTCCTGTCACCTTGCTTTGTCAGGCTCAGCCACCTCAGACAACATATGGCACATGGAAGGGGTTGGGATGGCGGATGACAGTGAATATATATAATGTTCTATTTGCATTTGCTTCTAAATTTGTCCCCCAGAGACTGTGAGTGTGCATAGCCTTAATCAGCATAGAGCTCTGAAGCAGCATGTTGGTACCAAGATCAAGACCACAATCACTCCAAGCTGGGTAGCCAAGAGTATGTGCCATGCTACTGGAACAGATGCAGCAAGTCTCCTTCAGTGGTAGGTGTTAGACTAGAGCTAATCAACAGGCAAATTTTGCCCAGCTCTTGCTGTGCTCCAGACATGGGAGGTATCCCATGTTCCAGGGGGGTCCGAATTCTTTTCCAGCATTTTATTTCTAGGGGAGTGACTGCTGCAGCACCCAGAGCAGCTCCCACTTAGGATAGAGGTGCTCATTCATCAGTAGGCTGAGAAGAGCTAGAACCACAGTGCCATTTGGTACTGAGGGTATTTCTGTAAGTTACCTATCAGACTTCAGGAGAAGGCAACTCAAAGTCCTGTTCTACTAATGTCAGTGTAGGCTCTTCTGGAACGGAAGAAAGGACTGCTAAGTGAGTATGTCAGACTGACATGGAATGCAAGCAGATAAATATAGTGGTGGCAGATTTTTCCAAACTGCATCTTGTAGCCTGAACTTCTTACCCCAGAAACAACAGAAATCAGAAAGAAGCATGAGAAGAAAGAACAGAACGGAGTGGCAAAAAGAAGAGGCAGGAATAAGTTGAATGTCTGCCACACGGGTAAGACCTAGTACCTTTAACTATAGGCATACACAGGAAACTCATGCTCAAAGCTCTCTGAAACCCCATTAATGTCTGTATTTCCTCTATGCGTTAAATTTTGTACCAACAATGTACCTAAGAAGTAATTTAGCCACTCATAAAACAAAAGTAGGGAAAACATGTCATGTAACATGGAACAAAGCACCATTAAAGGGAATGAAACAAAGCCTCTTATCAAACAAGGGTAATGATATGTTAGAACAACATGACCGAATCATTAATTTTGCACTAAGAATATTTATTTTTTTTATGGAAAACCCAAGCGTTTGGAGTAAGCAGACGGCTCAGCCTAAAGAGCTGGAAAATATGTGCCCCTCAGTGGGGAGCTGTAATATATTTCCCCTTTTCTGTGCCAGATTCGGAGTACTCAGCCAATATAGAATTAAATGGACCTTGGCAAAGCAGCTTCCTGAGGAACATAATTAGCTGGTGGCTTGGAGTGCTCTCTAATTCAATTAGCAGCACCATTTATCAGAGCCAGCTGAGATTTACATTTGCACTTGATGACGTCAATGTGAGACTCGCAGTGAGTCCCAGAAGCCTCCAGTTCAGCAGGAGTGAATTGAACTTCTGGGGTCATTTATTTTCAAAGAACAAGAGGTGGAGTTTGGGTTTGGGGGAGGGAGGTGTGTGATGGGAATTTTTCCCCTAAATGCTTCTTCCTCTGCAGCCACTAAGCTACAGACCTGAAAATTACACTGGCAGCTTCCCTCACAGACCGATTCTGAAGTGACACTTCTATTTCACCTTCCCTTTTGTTAAAAGGGCTGCATTTTCATAGTGTTTTATACTTCGTTTCATAAATAGCAGGGGACATTTCACAACTGTGTGGAAGCAGGTGCTGGATTTGAGATGTGTCATTCTGCTGAGCTGGGGAGAGGGGTGGTGGTATATTCTCAGAAATGCAAACCCTCTGTATGGATGTTGCAGCAAAATGCCAATACTCAGATGCAAAACAATAGATAAGTATTTACCTGCCACAGCTATTATAGAGTCGAAGCTCCTCATTCTTTCATTCATTACCAACAAACTCCTGGAGATTAGTGGGAAGCTAATACACTTTTAGTTCAAGTGGGAAACTGCAACATAGGGAAGCTTTAAGAGACCTGGACAGAGTCGTGGGAGCACCAAGTTTCAGCTGAACCCCTGAATTACTCATCCACCCTACCTCTTCTCCACGGGCCAAACTACAGAAAGAAATATAAAATACATGACCAAATCAGGTGGTCCATGGTTTCTGGCTTACTGTTCTTCAGGGGGAAGAGAATCTGTCAGACAAACAGGGTGACAAAATGAGGAGACACTGCTGGTTCTCTCTGCACCACTGGTACCCCCCAAAGTATGCACATGCCCTTCTAGTCTTTCACTAGCACTCAAGCTGCCCCACTTGCCGACTGCTGAAGGGACAGAGCCCAGGGCTCCAAACTGCAGGAGGTCTGAAGGTACTAACAGCAGGAATGGAAATCAGACCTGCTGCTATGGCAACCTGGCCTCCTCCACTGGTGAAGGCACCACACCTCCCCTCTCCTCCAGCTGTGAGCCGTTGATAAGGAACGGCATGTAGAATTTCCATGCAGAACAAGAACAGGAGCAGAGGAGGCTGACAGGCCACACCAGCAGGGCTAAGGGTCTTACTGCCTGATCTCCTCCTGGGACATGCTCTGCAAACCCTTTTATGCTAGTCTCTCACTAGTGCAACAGCATCTTTTGTTAAGGAGGACACAGCAGCCAGAAAGATCCTCTTTCCTCCTCATCACCTTTAGATGATCTGTTCTAAGGTCTTGCCAATTGCATAGCCAGTGAGTATGTTCTTCCTTCCCCACCCTCAGTGTTCTCCCTTTACATCTCATCATTACAGGGTCAGAAGGCTCTGAAGTTTCAGGATCTCCCTGCAACTCCCTGCTGGCTCCATGGTGAGATGCTACCTTTACAACAGGCCAAGCTATTACTTCCAGTGGTAACAGTCACATGCACTCTCGCCTTCACAAGCCAGACATGAAGGACCACACATAGAAATCAACATCTCTGTACTAAGTGGGTTACCAGATTTTGGCTGTGAGCTTGCAGAGATAGTTAGCCAACAAGAAGCATACAGCTTAGGAATCTAGCTGGAGTTTAGATCTAAATGCAGCACAAAGTATCATATATCAAATCAAAATGATTGCACAGGTTTGCAGTGCCAAGCTCGGGAACGAATTACCAGCCTCAGTCTGGCAGGAAGTACTTTGACAGCATTGCACCTAGAAGTACAGAGCTGCACTACCGTATCTACCTATGTATTCAGCCAAATTCATAAGAAGCAAGCCAGATATTTGCGCATGGCAGGATGCAGGAGTTTAACTGTAAATAGGGAAATTCCTTAGGCCTATCAATTTCCCCTAATACGAAGGAAGGGGGAAAAGAAGAAAGAAAAATGTCATGAGTGACTTGCAGAAACAGCATTAAAGCAGTGAAGAGAGTGACAAGGACTCAGCTCATTACTGAGCTGTGTGTTTAACACCAGCTTAACTCCTTGCACTGACTCCAGTCAGCATTACATTCCCATGGTTAAGCCAAGGTAGCTTAAAGGGTCACTTGGACATGACTCAGTACCTCTGATTGACTTCAGAGGACTTTAGATGCAGTCCAAACAATCAAAGCTTGGCTGTTTAGCAGAGGATAGCAAGATAAACCAGCTTTAAAAACACATGAATGTGTCTTAAAAGCAGAAATGCACATGCAGGGGTACACGCTTTGCACAAAGAGTCCTTTGCAAAACTCTTAACGCAGATGCTTCTTTTTGCCTCATTAACAAGACTCATTGGCCATCTCATTCTCCTTTCCTAAAGTCCTGCCCAAATGCAACAGCAGGTCTCCTGGAAAAAATAGTTCATAAAAGACCTTGCCAAAAAAACTTGTTTGTGTCAGCAAGCTGGGAACATTAGAGCACTCTTGGGAGCTGCTCTAACCTTATCACTCTTTCTCACTGTTCAACTGCTTTTACCAGCCCCCCTCCCTGGAGGGTCCTATTAACTAGGAAGTAATAAAGTCTCACATAGAAAATAGGAAGGCACTGAACTCTCTGTTAGTTTTTTTTACAGAGATTTTCTTTACAGAGCTGGCCTGTTGTGACTGACACATGACCAGAGCTTTAAATGACTTTATATGAAATAACCATCTCCTTACAGCTGAGATTTTCTGTATTTGCAAGAATGTATTAACAGCATTACCACTCTGACAACCCTGATTCCACCCCTTATTAGCCTGAAGACGAGCAATTGCAATCTCTGCTTCTCACAGAAGTTCCTGTTCAAACACACAAGCAAGTTGTTCAGTGAGCAGCAGAACTAATAAAAACCGTATTCTAACACAGGTCTCTCCCATCGATTCTCTGAAGCCTAATAAAGGTGTGACTCTGCTGACTTGACGAGACTGCCTCCTCTCTCTGTCTGCCACCTTTCATAAAACTTTAAGAGCTCATGCTCTTTGAGACTGACTTATACCTGCCTCAAATTTGGCTGAAACAAGTCAGCAGAATCAAAAGTCTGTTGGAGGAAACTAAACCTCATCTCCTTAGAAAGCAAAACTAAAAATATTACTTCAGAAAGAAGTGCACAGGGAGGATTCTTTTAAAAAATAATCCTTCCCAACACCCTTCCCAGCTAGCTTCACCTTTCAAAGCAACCTAAGTCATCAATTTTGCAAGCAGAAGTTTGACAAAGGTTCCACTGTAGCCAGCAAGCTGCCTTTACTGGAAACTAGATTACAAGCTAGCATTTACCAATATATCTTTCCCCCCTATACACAGCTACTTTTGCAAGTGGATAACTGAACAGAATGAGTTCACAGACTTGACAGTCTTCCTCACTCTCGAATGCGTAAAGCATACCTGGAAGCATCTAGGAATGGCTTGTAGGCAATGGTTACCCAGTCTTCTTTGTTGGCAGAGTACCTTGGCTCCCTTGGGGTTTCAGCTGCTGTATCCAAGTCCACCAGATAGTGGCATTTGGAAATGTCAATCTGCAGAAAGACAGACATTTGTGTGTTTTATTTCCTGTAGGCTTCTGGTTGTATATGTTCATTCATACAGGCTGTTACTTATCAATGAGAAGGGGTTAAATTTCTAGCAACGGGTGAAATGCTTCATGCAGGACACATGGTAAAATATTTTGAATGTTTTCAAGTAAAACCTTTCTGGGGGAACACAGACTACCACTACTGGTCTGGTTACAGGAGGAGAATTTTAGGGTCCCTCTCTAAGGAGGTACCACTTAAAGGAAGCAGCATCACGCAAATGAATTATGTGTGTGACTGCCCAGCTAAATGAGCTGTAGGCAATGTCCTCAGAAGGCTCACATTATGCAACCTTCTCTTTCCTGCTGGGGAGAGTGCTCTTGGATATGAGCAGGATGTACTATTCATTTATACAAATACCCTGTATCCTTCCTGGCTAACAACCCCCTCCTCACAGGTACCCCATAGCTGCTGAGGAATAACTCTGCCAAGACAATACAAACTTTCAGCTACAAAGACAACTTGAGCTTAAATCAGGACAAACTGTATTAATATCCATTAGAGATAAGTTTCAGACAAGGTAGTCCAACAAAAGGCTACATTGTGTAGAAACCTCTGCACTGAGTGTAAGACATCTAGAGGAGAGAACAGGTTGCAAATAAGGGTCTGAAGTCCTCCTGTTGAAGATCTAATTGTCTTTAAGTGATCTATGTCGCATTTTCAGAAGTGAACTAATCCCAAGCCTAACACATGTTTAAAGTGCACCAAGGTATCTATATTATTACAATGCAGCAAAAATGAGCCCCTCACAGATGCAGCAGACAGCAGCAAGGCTGAGGTTTTGCTGGCATAATGATATTCAGCCACTGGAGCAAAGCAAGTTCTATCAGGTGGATAATAGATGACTCTGTGGCATCAAAACTGAGTGGCAAATGAGATCACACCATGGGAAACTCAGCTGAGGAGAATGTTGAATCCACTTGCATTGTATGAGAGAACATTCCAGGCTCTGAGAGAGGTTCTGGCTCATTAGCAAAAAGACTCCCATACCATTAACCAAGTTTTTCTCTAAGTGATGTAGAGTCATTCAGAGAAAGACAAGTTACTGCCTCAAGCTCTAAGGCTGATCTCTCTTCTGTCATTCTAAATGCTCCCTAAAGGGCTGGAACTTCCAATGCATAGGGATTATCTGCCAGGTGAAAGAAAGATTTCCCTTCTACCACTGCCAGTAGAGCAGAGTGCATTCTTTCAAGTTACGCTGAAGCTAAGGATAATATTCATCCTGGTCAGAGAGCAAACAGAGCACATATGCATTTATTTGGGGATTTACACAAGACTTCAGTGGTGTGCAGACCTTGAAATGTTTCTTTGTAGAAAGAAGTCAGTCTTAGTGAACAGAACTTCAATGAATTACATCCTATCCTCTTCTGTTCTCCTTTCCTTTTCCTCCTCTCCTTCTTCCTTCATTCAAGGCAACCGCTATGCTAAGTGGTGGAGAAATGAATTTGATCACATCCTGAATAACAGGAGTGGGAATGGTATAGCACAAAGATGAAGCTAAGGGCACAGCCTGCTGCTGGACTGCTGTAGCCAAATGTATCTCAGTGGTGTCTGGATGGATGCTACCCTGTCCAGTCTGAGTACAACTGGAGCTTGTCTGATTTACCACAGCTAAAGTTCAACTGTTTTGAGCAAAACTGGAGACATTTTACTGACCAAACATATATTTCAAAAATAGGACCAAGCTTCAGGTGGTTTCTACCATTTGAAACGCTGCTAAAGGCAACTGGAAAAGAAAATAGTGGATCAAAAAACAACAATACTGAAAGCAGCAGTCATTAACAGTTTCAGCTTTTAGGCCTTATCTACTGTTCTTGCTTGGATACATCCTTGTAAGAAACAATACTCCTTATCTCTTGCTTAGCAGTTTCAGAGACAAATGCATCTCCCCAGTAGGACAAGTACAAGTTAAGTGCTGTTCAACATGATTAAGGAAGGAAGAATTGCAAAACAAGAAGATCAAATCACTTTTTTCCCCTGTGTCTCATAGCAACAGAAACACCGAGATTTACTCTAATTTTCAAGCAGAGTGGTAATAGATACTTACACCTGAGACTGAGAGATCAGTCCTGTTTCTGAAGCCATTAATTGGTTTTAAGCTCTGTGGCTCAAATAATCCTTTTAAATGATTTGCTTTCTTGCCTTTAAATGACCGATAGACTCATGCTGTTTAGATTTATTTGCTATGATGGTCCTTCCCAGTACTTGGTAACTTCGTATTTTTTAAAGCAGTCTGGGTATGTTTGCACTTATAAGCTCTCTAAGCTTGAAAAAAAGATCTTGTTCTCTTGGTGTTGTTAGCAGGACAGAAGTAGGAGTTTTAAGACTCCATTTAGAATTCACATTTTGTAGCTAACTTCTAATGTCCTAGGCCCTTTTGCTTGCAGAAGAAATAATAAAATTGTAGGGTGAAGACTCCCAGACTTTGGAATTCATGGATAAAAGACTGTAATAATTCTAAATCAATCAATGGTAGAATGACTGCATACATACCTGTAAACTTCCAAAGCCATTCTAGACCAATTCTCACCATGTTAACTGGCTTTTGTGCGTTGTATAGTGTAATAGGTTTGGTGCACTTTTGCTGGATGTACACTTCTAAATGATCTTGAAGGTTCTGGCCTACTCCTGGGGAGAAGGGAAAAAAAAAGGAGGGGTGGGAAGTTACTTATTTCATATGGAACAATTATACACAGCATTTGCAACGAGAAAATAATATAAATGGGAACTAAACTAAACTCAGAAGCACAGTGATAACTAAAACCGTATCAGCCTTTTTCTCATGTCAGAATAACATTTTACATAGTGTAACTAGAATGAAAATAGAAAGTTAAATGGCAGACACATCACTTGTTCTAAAATTGCCAGATGACTTCTAAATACAGTACATGCTTTTCTAGTTTTAAGGAAAATTTCATGTTATTCCCTCTGTCTTTGAATATATATGATAGTGGGAGTTTATACAATCTGTTGTGGATCAAAATTATTTTGAAATTCTAAATTATAAGTGTGCTGCTTTATTTAAAAAGTATTCAGTGGCATTTTTCAGAAAGGCATTTTTCACTATCAAATGTAGTGAAGGAAGTGTAGGAGCTTATTGCTCCATTCTAAAATCAATGCAGGTTTCCACTGATATGTAACACATACTTTTCAGTCCACACAACCTGACATAAAGACGACTTAATTTCATGGATTCATTTCATCTAATGGTCTTTGAATTGCATCCATAGGAAGATGTAAGGTTAAAAGAAAAGAAATTACCAGGAAGGTGGCAAACAACAGGGATCCCCAGGTTTTTTAGATCATCTGCATTGCCAATCCCAGACAGCATAAGCAGCTGTGGAGAATTTATGGCACCTCCACTTAAAATAACTTCATTACTGGCAAAAGCCTAAAATGAAATGAGCACAAAAGTCCTAACATTATTAAGCCTGATCTGAATGCAACCGTCAAGAGCTTCAAATGTGCTACTCTGATCCAGATTAGACACCCTTCCCTCAGATTCTCCTCATTTTAAATGTATTCTTATTTTGGCAGGAGTTTCTGCAGAGAGAAATGATCAAACTTTCACTTTGATCATTTCTATATTCCCTTCAAACTGTATGTATGGCACACAGACACTCAGCTCAGCCAGTACTGTGGCTGCCAATAGACTCTTCTGCTGCTTGCTAGAAAAAAAATACCTATGACACTCAGATCAGTCAGCTAAGCATATCTTCCAGTTTCAGTAACAATTTGTAAATTAAAACTGAAACTCTTAAGGAATATTTTGAATTCAGAGACATGCTAGCTCAGAAATTATCAGGCGCTTATTTTCTTAATTCAACCAAGACTAATGCTTGGCTTCATAGCTCTCTAGTCTGTAGACTGTAGTCCTCAGAAGCCACTCAAACACTAAAGCACTACTGGGAGAACTCTGACTGCAGGCACATATATAATTCTGTTTTGCTACCTCTTTCTTCCCTGTTGCCACATCTTTTACATTTAGGATCAGAGCTATACCACTTAGTGCTTTTCACTGTTAAAAGGGAAAACTGCGTGGAGTAAGAAAATATTGGTGCCTTCCTGCTTTTCCCTCTAATAAAGAGGATAAATATGGGTGAAATCAACGTCGTTCAAACTATCTCCTTCTATTCTAATGAGATGGCTCATGAACACACACACACATTAGATGTACTCCATCCTCCCCCATCACACTTATGTTGCCTGTTGAAATGTAAAATGTCCTTTATATCCACCTCAAGTTTCTGAATAGAAATGGTTGCATGTTAGAAAAAAGGATTTGAGATTCATCTGTACTTAAGACAGAATAACTGCACCACA
>JAVHNF010068987.1:6692-20411 GCA_034783455.1 Micropsitta finschii | reverse complement strand
CAGAAATAATTTGATATTTCACAGAGTTGGTTATTAAAAACATGATAAATGTGCTTTTCTTTGAAAAAAATGAAAATAAAGAATAAACATTAAAAGCACAAAAATCATTCTGGAGAAGCCAGGTTTCTTTAGACTATGTAAGAAAGCCTCAAATGGCACAATTTTAACTTTTTTCTTTTTTTAAAGATACCATCAAAGACAGGAAATGGGAATATATTTTGCAAATACCTACAGGAGAAAATAAGAATTTAAAAGGAGAAATTAAAACATAAAAGGTAACGAAGGATACAATCCAACTGTGTAACATCCAAAGCAACCAGTTTCAGGTCTAAACCGCTGTTTTAAAAGCATTCTGTATGAACCAGTATCCTGGAGCTAAAATACACACTGCAGAAGCTGATAACCTGAATATAATCTTTATACTAGAAATAAAAGTGATACTGGAGTATAAAACATACATTCCAGAAGCTAATACCTGGCGTCAGTGAAGAAACTATTCTGCCCAGAAAACATTTTTATTGTTATCGAGCTGTTCGACTCAAATGGAATTTCTCATAGAGCTTGCTCATAGTAAACATTAGTTCTACATTGGGATTTTAGCCACTGGTTTTCTCTTACAAATGCACCTGCTTGAATGCAATACACTGATAAGACTTATTTTACATTATAGCATGTTATAGTATGGTTTAGACTGAGTTGTTCTAGTTTGAAACAGAGACATTATTTGCACAGATGCAAGAGGCTATAAATTACTTTAAAACGAGAGCAGCAATTTTTAAACCATCCCGATAATATGACATCACTAATTCGTAAAATACGTCTGAAAACAAGACCTTGTTCACATAGAATGATGAAATCTTTCTTCATCTGGTGCCTTTGAGAGGGAATGGTTTTTGCTCCCATAAATCTTTCACTTCATCATTTTCTTTTGATTTTTCAGGGTACCTTTGGTCTGTAAATAACACTTGCTCATATTCACACTTCATTTTTTATTCCCCATAATTGGCTTATTTTTTATCTTGATCTTTGAGAACAATAATTTCCAGCCAGGTTTTCTCCATGGAATAAACTAACTATTGTATCTAAGTCCTAAAACAAAGTTCTCTATTTGCCTCAGTCAGTGTAAATAGCCATGCTGTGACAGGCTGATGAATGACAGCAGGGATCCATCTATGACAAGAGCTTGGAGCTGCAGGAGAGATTTGTACATCTATGATGCATTTTTCATTTCTCGACGGTTTTGGACTAGAGTAGAGGAACCTGTCTTTTGTATGATGAGAAGGAGAAGAGAGAGCTCATACCCTGTTCCTTGTCTTTTCTCCTGTTTTAAAATTATGTTTAATTTGGCAGAGTGTCAGACTCATAGACAAACAGAAATGCCTGACTAGGTGAAGAGATCCAGGGTGACTTTCCAGATTTGAGCACCCATGATGGTGAGCAGTAGTGATATGGGTTATGTCCTTGATTAAAGAAAATCAAGAAAAACTTAAATAAGAATTTATATATCGATGCTGAAATGAATTAGGATTTTGCTGGGTAATTAGCTAGTTACATTTGACTGTATCACCTCCTTGTAACAGGGCATTAACAGATGGTGTATAGTGCTGTAAGAGCAAAAAGTGTTACCTTCCCCCATCAAGTGCAGTTGCTGCTGAAGGATCAATTCTTCGGTGCAAGCACTGGGGGGCTAATAAAGACTCCAACCCTGGGAACAGGAATGATTTACAATTGAACTTAATCTATTTGAAAAATTCTAGCAACCACATTAAAAAACCCCCAAATCTCATCACGCACCACCTGAATTTCCTCAGTGCCATCTGTCTGCTGCATTAAACAAAGCCCCAGAGACCCTCAGAGAGAGAGAGGCAGAGTTTTAATGATTAACCTAACCTGGCTGTCAGAATGGATAGCTTGATATATAGGGCCTTGGTTGGCAGTTTCTGCATAGCTAGTCACTAGCACTGCAGAGAAGATTTAAGCCAGCAGGAATTCCTCTTTGGTGTGTAAACCAGCATGTGTTTTCCCAAGACGCAGTGCCTGTGTGCAAAGCGGTCTTACCCTGGTGCTCCCTTGCTTCATGGCTAACCCCTCCCGGGGCTTGGTCATAGAGCTGTCTGTAGCTCATTTCTGCCAAAGGGGTCTGCAAAGGCAGTCTCTGGCCCTCGACCATCAATAATCCTGGAAACTCATCTGAACCCAAGTTCTTCATAGCAATATGGCACCAAGTCCCTGACTTTATTTCTGCTGAAGTATTTAACTGCTTAAATATCTTGGAATGTTTTAGGTTGGCTACCTGAGCATTCAACTTGCTGCACTGGGGTTGCTGAACAGAATCAAATTGCCAGCCTCAATTTCATGACTTGAAATGATATATTTATGAGATTTTTATGAAGATTCAGAATTGGATGTGGTATTTTGATCATTTCCATTTGATCACGACAAACATACATTTCTTGTCATCAGTCTCAAATTTGGATTTATGGGAGATGTCAAAAGTGAAAGTTTGCAGTTTTATGAGAGCAATATCATTTTAATTTCTCAGTAAACACTTTTCCTCTGAATAGAAAGGACAGCTTTCCACTATTAAAATAATTCTAGGTTATGTATGCTTCTTTTCATTCTCTTAGACTTTTCATCTCCTGTTGGTGTACTTGAAATATTTAAATTAAATTGTTCTGCTACTTTGTATTTGTGGAGAGGATGTAAACAATGCATCTTTCCCATTAGAAACTGTTTAAGAATCATCAAGAGATTTGTAGGTATTATTAGTGAGCAATCATGCCTTCTATTATAGTAAAATTAATGGTTCCACTTTGCAGGTACAGAAAATGAAACCTGAGACATCATTTTACAGAGCTAGCAATCTACATGCATGCAAAGGGAATATAAATGGTGAAGACATAGTCATACATTATATATTTCTGAAGGATTAAGGGATCAAAGTATAAGCTGACAAGCTACTACCAAACCCATAAAATAATTCAGTGAAAGGTTCATAATTAAAATAATAATTCACAAATTTAGATAATTTTGGTATTCATCTAGATGCTAATTTGTAGCCACCATTATCTAAATGATGAAGGTATCTGGTTTTTATGTTCACTGCTAGGCTTAGCCTGGAATCTTCTCTGGATCTGTACAACCTTCCTGAAAATTTTTAATAAAACCTTGCAATCTTAAACTGTATGTTAATTCTGCATGGATAATGAAAACAATTAAATGCTGTAGATATCTATTATCTTATTTTCTTTGTTAATAATTACTATTTTTAGTAACTAAAAATCACTTATGATAAAAATTATCTTTCTGCAATAAAAGACCTTTTCTGTCTCCTTACACTCAGTCCCAGGAGCCAATCCCCAGGGCTCAGGGAAAAGAGGAACCCATCTCCCGGTAATTACTGATGGACCCAGACTCTCACAGCCAGAGGGAGGGAGCAGAGCTTGTATCTCAGAGTAATCCTTTTTTGCGCTGGTTATATATATTTCTTATAGCTGGCCCTGTTCTATCAGTCCTTCTGAAATATGAGAAACCTGTTGAGGTCCATTTAGTCATTCTCTTTCCTGTTGTTAATGAATATGACAAAACAAGACAGATCCTAACACCAGGATCTCCAGGCAGGCCAGCAGCCCTCTTACTTTTATTTCAGTACATTACTATTGCTTTATCAGTGCCCTTTGATAACTGCTCTAAAGAGTGTTTCACACCAAGGTGGCATGGTTCATATCCAAATAAATCTGAATTAATTCTGGGTATAAGGTTTCATGAGCAACAGTTTCCAGTGATTTATGACAAATCCAGTTTTATATATGTTTTATAAGTCTCTCTTTGCAGGTAACAATAATAAAATAATACTAAAATAAAAAGGCAAGTTTCTGGTTTAGTACCCCAAGCATCTTCTTATTCTCATGCTATGTAGGTCCTTTCAAAGAATGTCTGCTGCACCCTGCTGAAAGCATGTTTCTTCTTGGTCATCATTGTGTTTGAAAAGACAGGCAGCATAATGTTTGTCCATCTTTTGGACTGGATTATCAGGCATGCCAAGAAAATGTTCTAGCAGTAGAAAAAGTAGTTTTCTGTGACGTTATCACAATCTTATTCCTAGGAACTCAAGTTTTTTTCTGCTGTGACAGTGCTGATAGGCCGATGGAAGGTGCAGAAGTAGCACATGTTCTGTGTCTACCCTCCATGTGCTGTCCCCATAAGCTGCCACACCAGAAGGGGAATGCTACTGTTGAAAAAAGATTTTTTTGCTAGTCTAGCACACGTCTTGTTTTCTACTTACATTTGGTTTTATAGGTGTATTATGAACATGATGCTCTCTTCTAGTGGAAGTAGCCATGCACTGAGTGACAGCAATGACCAGTAGGACTGATGGGACAGGGGGATGTCTTTTGCACTTTGACTGCATGTTGTGGTTTAACATGGCAGTCTGCTGAACACTACACAGCTGCTCATGCACTCCCCCACAGTGGCATGGGGGAAAGAATCAGAAAAATCTGGGGAAAAAGAGATTGGGTTTGTATTTATTTATTTTTTTTTTTAATAAAAAAGAAATCAGTGATTTGAAGCCAAGATATATACTTGGGTTTGGAAGCATAGACACATTTCATTTGACCAAATGAAAACATTTTTCCATAGACAACACCTGTCTGCAATCCCTTTTCAATCACAGGAAGGAAAGAGGTCATAGGGAGTAACTCCTCCTGCATTAGCCATCTGAAGTCAAGTGAATTGTTCCCTGATGTTGCATATAACTTTCTACGGACTATAAACGGAACATAAAGTATTTAGTTCACATACGTATTCCACCTGTAAACACATGAAATCCAGTAGAGTTCAGAGGATTCAGAGTATAGCAGAGTCCTACTTTATAGAAGAGCTTGTTTTCCCTCCTCTCCTCCTCTCCTCTCCAGCTCTCCTCTCCTCTCCTCTCCTCCCCTCCCCTCTAGCTCTGCTTGACTCTCCTCGACTCTCCCTCTCCACTGACAATAAAAACAAATAAACCAAAAAGCAGCGGTTAAGCAGGAAACTGACTTATTTGTGCAGAGTTTACTCTTAACAAAATATTTTGCACTACAAGACTCTGACCTCAGCCTCCAAAGTCTGATCTTACTCCTCCTGTGTCTGTTGGATTTGGTGAGCATTGCTTGGCTGAGCAAACTTTCCTGCTGTTCCTGGCTTTAGGCACCTGTGTGTCATGGGAGCAAGGCTGGCTCTTTGCTTAGAAGAGGATGCTTCTTTCAAAACAGTCACCATCCCCTCTCAAAAATCTTTCTTCCCCAAAGAAATTGCTATGCAACAACCTGTTCAAAGTCCAAGACCTTTTCCTTTAAGCTTTTTTTTTTTTTTTTAAATTCAAATAGAATATAAGAAGCCTGTTCTTTCAGCTAGAAAGAGCCCTTCAATATTGAAAACTTACGATATTTTCTTCAGTCCACTAAGAAAGTTGTACTTCTCATCACTCAAATCTCTCCAACAAACATGGCAGAAACTCCAAATATCATTCACAACTGCACAGAGGCAGGTGATTTGTCAGGGAGGGACACTAGTCTTTGAACAGAAGTCACAAGCAGCATTTTAGGTAATTATCTCTTTCAGGCATTTCAGCCAAAATGTTATTAGCTGGTTTACAGGAAACACCTTTTCCCTGAGAATTTATTCTGTTTAGGATGATTAAAGATCTTGTCTAAGAAAAATACTCAAATCACAAAACTAATTGCAATGTATCATTTCTTCCAAGACTGAACTGTGATTATACCCTTAAGATTTATCTCTATTGGGAAACTCACTTATGAAATAAACCAACACATGAATTGAAAGTGCAATAGCTATGAAACACCAATTTACATTACTATTCTTCACTACAAAATGCACCATATCTTAGCATCTGAACTGAAGCCACACATTTCATCACTAGATTTCTAAGTCCTCTTTAAGAATCAGGCTGGTTTTGACAACAGAAAGAAGTAACAAAATGAAGAGAGGCAGGAACAGAGAATTGCAAGGTTGCAACCTTTGGGTATCTGTTTGAGGTCTGCCATGTGGACAGAGTTGCTCTGTGAATATGTGAATATGAAATTGCAGGTTCCGTCATGGACCCTGCTATTCAGGTAGGAACCAAACCCGTGGCTGAAGAGTTACAGCATGAAGAGTTTAGGTGCTCTTAGGAGAGACAGCTGGCAAACGCTGGCCTGCACATGACCTTCAATATCTGCACAGACATACTCTTATCAGAAAAGTATCCCTGCAGACTTTAAAAACACCAAACAAACCCAAACTATTCTAGACTATTCCTGCATGTCAACAAGTCCTCTAGGAAAAAAAAAGCTTGTAAGAAATATATCAGAGTGACACCTGGTAGCTCCCGTCAAAACTGTGCTCATCACTTCCTGCTAGGGAAGCTAATTTCATTAGAGATGAGGTTGGAATTGTCACTCAGCAAGTTTATTAATTCTCAAATACCAAGAGTGAAAAATGCACCAGCTGGGTGATAATCACTGAACATGTATAAACAAGCCCCATGCTTAGCTAATTTCATTCTGATGCTGATCACGGGCCCAAAGCTTTTAAAATAATGTTTAATATACCAGATTGTTCCTGTAGGTAAACGAAGATGTGAAACTCTCCCCATAAAACCTTTTGCATGCATGTGGACATCCTGTGTGACATAAAGCTCTTCTGAAGCTCTTCAGGGTCAGCCTCTATGGGGCATTCAGATACGTGACTCTCACTTCTCCTGTGTTCCTGAACAGAAGGACCACCTGAGCAAGGCAGTCTCTTGGGTCTGGGAGACCCTGGAAAGAGTAGGGACACACTCAACTCTGCATAGAGCAAATCCATCACACCAGCACCTGTGCCAAACAGATCTTCATCTCACCTAAGTATAGTGAGAGGATACTCTGTGGTGTAGAGCTGTTTTATTGCACAGCAGATGTATTACTGCCTTGTAATGCATCCTGTTAATTCAGTAAATTAACAAGATAGGACACGAGTGATAGGGAAGGCTGATCTGTGCTAGACATACACTGAGCAGTAGCTCAAAGGGGCATTTTTGGGGCGGTGACTGTTTCTGAGAAGGTATCACTGGTTGCAAGAAAGAGATGCACTGAACTGTCATTCTGAAGTGAGGCAGCACTTTCATGGCCAACATGGACATAAATGGGAACCTTCCTTTTGAATTCAGCTGCTACAGAGTGAGCCCTAGACACAAAACTGTTATTTGCTGTGGTGTTTAGTTACAGGGTCCTCTGCCAGTTGCTGCATGCAGCTGGACACACAGAGCTGCATATACACACTAGCCATGTGCAGTTTGCTGTATAATGCTATTAATAATTACTTGGTTTCTCCATGGTCAATTATTTCTAGTAATCCCTCTGTTTTCTCCCTTGTTAGATTTAGATATATCAAAGGCTCTTTGCCTGTAGCAAGGCCATATGGAAAGAGGCACCGTTCTGCAGTCACAGGGGCTCCACAATCACTAGCTTTGCCCAGGTTTTTCAAACTTGCTTCTGGATACAACCATCAGGATTTTTAACATGCAAGAGTCCAGCAGCAGGACACCATCTCATTAACTCTTATAGCTCCATTTTCTGAATACTGCTGTGCAGCTCATTTATATTCATGTATTCTTCCTCCTGCTGTTCTGAGCATATGAGGACCGAGAGCCCTCACAAGGGATGTTTGCATTAAAGCAGCACATTAGTTTCTAATGCCCTGAGGATCCTTTATGTTTTAAGGTAGATACAGCGTTTTGTCTTTTACAAAAGGTTCTGCTTGAAAGGTTCAGGGTGGGAAACCTAGCTTTGTCCCAGGGCTGACAGATGTACTAGCCAATTTAACAAAAATATTAGCTGCCAAGCGGCTTGGCAAAATGCATGTAGTGTCCCAGCTTGATGAGGAAAAAGCAGGGTATACATTGCTTATCTGTGGAAAGCTTGTTAGTGAGGGCTGGTTGAAAGAGTTTAGACAAAATGTCATTTTTTCAAGTGCCCTGTTTCACCAAAGACAAAATGTTTTGCACAGACATAACAGTTTTGATAATTTTTTTTCATCTGGAAGGATTCTTTGAGAGTTGCTATTTTTCTGGTTACATCTGAAATGGGAGAGACAGGTGAGGGTAAAAAATAGAGAGTGGAATGATTTTGAAAATTCTGAAGGCAAACTGTCTCAACAGAAGTCTATTTTTACAAAACTGTCTGAAGAATTTTATTTCCCAAAGCAGAATTTGAAACCTCGCAAGTCATTACCAAAAGACACTGACATCATTTAGTGAGCTTTAATGCTAACGATATTGATCACATTACCTGGGACACTACTCAAAGAGGTGGATTTCAAATATAGACTTGGAAGCCATTCAGGATCTCAAGGCATTGCAGCAGAACTAAAATCAACAGTATAACAGGCAAAAGAGTGGCAGTTGGTGAGCTAATATCAATTTATTTTTCTGAACAGAAAGTCTGAGTTCCACAGGTGAGTTTCTACCTAAAGCAAGGGAGAGTGGGTGAAAGGATGTTGAGGATCCAAGTGCCACAGCCTCTTGGCAAGCCTGGTCCTTGGACTTAGATGACACATACATGTGGCCGCACCTGCTCCAGTGAGCAACTCCCCTTACAAGCCTCAAACCTCTTCCGACCTTTGCCCTGTGCCCAGGTATAAAAACCCAGTTGTTGAGGAAGA
This sequence comes from Micropsitta finschii, assembly GCA_034783455.1. Lineage (NCBI taxonomy): Eukaryota > Metazoa > Chordata > Aves > Psittaciformes > Psittacidae > Micropsitta > Micropsitta finschii. The sequence goes on along the minus strand of JAVHNF010068987.1, from coordinate 11,732 downwards.
GTCACCAGGTTCCCATCTAAGCAGCCGGCTGCAGTGCCATTAACTTCAGCTGAGAATATTTTACACCAGTATGCTTCTCCATGCTATTCTATGCACTGGGTGTAATAGGAATACACTGCTTTGTATATTTTATATTTCAATATATTCTTTCTTTAATATTTCCTAACAATTCTTTTTACAAAATTTACTCATATGTACTTCAAGGCTTTGAACATATTTGATGTAAGGAATGGTATTCAGATAATTTTAACGCACCTGAAGTATGCAAAATGCTTTAATATCACTTTAATATTCAATGCAGAATTTAGGTTCAATAGAAACTACAGAGGAAAGAAGAAATGTTTGGAATTCATAGGATGGCCGTAGTCTAGCAATAAAACACCTATGCAGCAGACAGGAACAAAGATTAGGCTTTGTCAGTGGTGCATATGGCCTAAACCCAAAGTCAGTTAGTCATAATAGCTTATAGACATGTTCCAGATATTGTTGCAAGAGAAAACGGTCTATAAATGGCCTTCTAAAACATCAATCTCTTGCTTTCAGAACTGCTTATTAACTGAGCTGAGAAATATATCAAATATGCTAATAACGTAGTAACCAGCAGCTAAGGAAAAAAATAAAACACCAAATGTTCATTTACATTAGGATCACAGCGGCAACAGCACACTGATAATTTAACCCCCTCTGCTCTGGATAACAACCTCAATGTGACATTAAACATAGACTGTATAGAAAATACTGTAATTGAATGACCTCATTGTCAGATTTAAACAATTAATGATATTGAGATAATTCAAAAGGACAAGTGGAAGCCTGTTTGATTCATCAAAGACTACTTAATAATCAGTTTTATGCACTGAGATAATGAGACATATTAGCCCCAGTGTTGAGGGGGGAGGGTCAATGAAATATCTCAAACTCTTTTAAACTGTAAGGTCAGAGAGAACACATGGCTTTCCTTGCTTACAAGGAAGAATGTCACACTGAATCAAATAATTTAAAAAGAAATTAAAAACAAAACCAAGAGAAGGCAATTATTCACATGCATGTAATTAACAGAGATTAAATTAGACTGTTTTCAATCTGCACTTGACATTTTGGAAAAGGTTGATGGTCATTCACAAACAAACCCTGGGGTACCTCGCTTTGTACCATGTTTGGCAGCATCTACTATAAACTGCTGTCTTCTTTATATTTTTTCATTCACCTCTTGTGTTATGCATGTGTAATTTCAGAATCTTTATTATCATCAGAAACAGCTGCTCATTACAACAAGATTATTGTTTTGAGATGTATACTGCATTTGTGTTCAGAAAATAAGTTAACCCTCTCTGTACATGAGGGTATACAAATACATAGCTCTAGAAACAGGCAGTGCACATAGTATTTCTGTAGATTTAGCTGTACAGACCAAGAACTTTCTAACCTTTTATTTTTCTAGCTAATATCATACCCCAGACTTACTAAACCTCCTTTTGCAAAGTTCATAAATTTTTATCTTTGTATAAGAGAATGTAAATGCCTTACTACCAATCTACATGTACCTGTTAGTGCTGGGTGGATAATAGCAGAGAGAAATGTGTGGATTTGAAATTACTGTAGCCTCCAGCTTTCATAGGATTATATAAAAGAATCAATTATTTATATAGAAACAGTATTGCTAAAGCAGAAAAGTGTCAGATATTTCTGAACTGTATTTCCCATCTATTTGTCTATTTTTGCATCTCTTTGCATTCAAAGAGGCTTGAACAGGCTTGAGAAGTGGGCCTGTGAAAACCTCTTGAAGTTCAACAAGACCAAGTGCAAGGTTCTGCATATGGGTAAGAGCAATTGCAAGCACAAATACAGGCTGGTACTCCACTCTCATGAGATTCCACCTGGAGTACTGCATCCAGCTCTGGGGGCCTCAACTCAAGAGGGATGTGGACCTGCTCAAGTGAATTCAGAGGGCTGGAACACCTCTGCCATAAGACAAGCTGAGAGTTGGACTTGTTCTGCCTGGAGAATAGAAGACTTCAGGAAGAACTTATAGCAATCTTCCAATATCTGAAAGGGCCTACAAGAAAACTGGAGAGGGACTTTTTGCAAGGGCAGGACAGGGATAGATCTTTAAGCTGATAGAAGGAGGTTCAGATTATATATTAGGAAGAAACTCTTTCCTGTGAGGATGGTGAGACACTAGCACAGGATGCCCATGGAAACTGTGGCTGCAACATAACTGGCAGTGTTCAAGGCCAGGCTGGACAGAGCCTTGGGTGACATAGTCTAGTGTGGGGTGTCCCTGCCCATGCCAGCAGGGTTGGAACTAGACGATCTTAAGGTCCTTTCCAACCCAAACCATTCTATGATTCTGTGATTCTATAATTGGTCAGGAAATATTCAATTCTAATCCTGCCTTTCAAAGGGTCTGTATTTCTCTCCTCCCACAGCTTTGATCATCCACAGCACCAATGAGAGCATTGTCTATTCCTGTGTCAGGACCATTAATGGATAAATTGCCTTCTACTTGGCCTGGGACTGGTCCATAGGTGATCTGTTTAATAAGGCCTTCAAGTCACAGACTCCAATAACTACCGTTTGAGCCCAGTTTTCCAGCAGATTTATTATGTATTTACTCTATATTTTCTCACCTTGCTCACGAGAGAGTTTTGTGGAGCAATACCTAAGCCTTGCTGAAGTTACTGTTAAGTCATTTCTCTGACACATGGGTGTTTCTCTAAGAATGCTGTACACATGTATGTCCAGTCTATGGATGTGCCTTGTAAGAACTTGAGATTGGGAACTTTGTCAGTATTAGCAGTATCTACTCAGGTATTCTAATCCAAGCCAAGATAAAGGATAGCATGCGTTCATAAGCCCACAGGCTGTTTCAGTCTGGGTTCATGGAGACACTTACTAGACTGCTGTGAAGAAGAAAAGGAGAAAAGACAGCAAATTTTTACATGGATCAACATGTTCTGAAGAAGATCAACTACTTGTCCATTCTCTTCTTGGTGACCACAGACAGTGCCTCAGGTATTCAAAAGCGTATGGTGTTTTTTTAAGGTTGCTTCAAGTGAGATGGATCTCAGTACACCCTTACTCAAGGAAAAGTCATTTTTCAATCCTTTGAAAGGACATAGGGCTCTGTGAAGGCCAGAAAGGAGGTCCAAGTTAACAGATATCGCTTTAGCCAAAGTAATTGGCAACCTTGTGTCCTTCAGTCCAGGCAGTTCACCTCAGATGAGCAGAATCAATTCCTATCAAGGTGAACCAGACCTATTCAAACTTCCACGCAAAACCTGTCTCCTGACCTAAGTGAATCAAAAAATGGGTCTTCTGGCTTTGAAATAAAGGTTATAGATTCTCTCCCCAGAGAAGATGGTCCCTTACTGACAGCATTTTTACATCCTGGGATTAGAGCTGCTGATCACAATTACAGCTGCCTTTACCTTTCAGAGTATTGGGGTTGAACAGAGAAGTAAGTTTCCAAACTTCCATTAGAAGGCCCAGTTAATTTTCTGTAGAAGTCCAAGGAAACCCCAACAGAGAAGAAAGAATAAATCATGACAGGGAGAAATGTGAAGAAGACTGGCATGGCATGCCTATCAATTTGCCACTACAGAAGAGCAGACCCCGTTATATGGAGGGGTTATATACCTGAGAAATTGGCATAGTGCAGTATTATTTGAAGAATTAAATAACACATGTCAGCAAGACACAGGCAGACCCATACTTGAAGCAGATCCCAAGTGAGCTATAGGGTACGTCTGTCCCTGACAGCTCAGGGAAGACAAATCCTGACTAGAATTACATTCAAATTTGCCCATATGAAGTTCAGGAACTAGACTGTTTTCAGCTTTCTGTCTGTTATCCAAGAGATCTGAGGAGTGATGACCCTGTAGAGGGATACCACCCTGATGAACCCAAGCAGCTGTTTTAGCTGATATTGGCAATGGGAATGGGGAACATGCTCCCCATTAAGATCTATTTCCCCATGTTTTAATGTAGTAGGGCACTGCCTGTCCTTAAGCTTTTACTTGGTTCTTTGAGCCTATGTTTTTTACTCTGTGAGCATCTCTGAGAGTTGGAATACTGATGATGATTTTCACTAGTGGCCATTTGGGGACAGGAAATCTGAAGCAGGGTTGCACTGTGCCAGTGTTAAAATCAAAGACCTCTTATTTGGCTAAAGGACGAGTCCTTGTATCATCCTAAAAGGCAGTGTCTTTGCTAATACTGATAAATAAAACTGGGCCAGGACTTGTTCTTCTGTCTTAAGGACAGATGATGTGGCATAGTTCACATCTGTTGGGGTAAACTCCTCCATTCCCACCCATACTTCCTATAGGCAACAGTTTGAGCCTGAGGAATTGCTTGGGGACTGCCAATTGACACAGGTCAAAACCATGACAGGCAGTATGCCAGAAACTAAGCAGCTGGGATGACTGCAGACAGGTGCTTAAGCCTGTACCCAGACCCTCTTTAGTTCATTATCATAGATGTCATCTTCGGTGCTGACATGGACTAGGCTGAAAATGCAAAGCCCAGGGCTCTGTTAAGACACTGAACATTTCCACAAGGAGAAATTTCCACAGACTTTCTTCTCCAGAGTTTTCTGTTACCTGCTGGTTTTGAATCCCAGGGTTAAACTCTTGACAGTGTTGGAGGTTTACCTATAGCAAATGGGTTGCATGTCTAAACTTGCCCATATAAGCCCCTGCTCTGGGTAAGGTCACCAAGTCTGGACTTCAAAGAGAACTTCAAAAACCAGACCATCTCCATATGCACCAGGGCTCAGGACAGACTGGAAGCTCAGCAGCTCCAGGAGTCTAAATATCAAGAATTAAAAATGCCTCTCCTTTTTGCAGGGAGAAAAGTGCCAAGGGGAGAGAATGAATGAAAGGGGTATGTCAAGCCAACATCCATGTTGAAGATCTAAGAGTAGATCAAAGAAGGCTCCAGTCACAAATAGAGCTCCATCTAGATGTGCAAGGGGATCTGAGGCAGCACGGGCAATGACCAAAGTACATTATGCATGGTTGTGGCCTGACAGAGCAG
>JAVHNF010068978.1:0-12731 GCA_034783455.1 Micropsitta finschii | reverse complement strand
TAGAAAAGATGGTGAGAAACAGCTTCTTTTAGACAGTGTTACTAAAAACTAGGGTTTTTTTGCATTATCCAAATTACCAATTCTGTCTTGATATCAAATAAGGAGTCTGGACTCAGGGGGCGGTCTTTGGAAAGATGAATGAAAATGCAGCACTGACTAAGTTTCTATTTTTGTTAAGATTTTTGCGCTCTTTTAGCTATTGGACACTGAGGCTTAAAAAGAAAACTTAAAGATGTGGTTTAAAAAGGAATGGAAAAGAAGAGAAGAAGAAAGCAAATGAAAGGAAAAAAAATTGACCCATTTTTTAAACTGGTCTGTTAGCTCAGAGAGACTGTTTTTTAAATGTTTAAAGCCTCCTAGGGTCTCTGATACTTTGCTGCACAGCTCAGCTCCTATTCTATCAAATTCCTTTCCTGCTCACCTTCTCTTCTTTCAACTTGACAGGAAAGTGAGACCGTATTCATAGTATATTTGGAAAAGTATTTACAAGGCTCCCTTTGGAATTATTGACTATAGCAGCTCATGGATGTGGTGTCTTGGCAGCTGGCTCATACTGTTAAATCGTGTGCATAGTGTCTCCCATTTTATATGTAAAAAAGATGAAGTTGTAAAGCTCTGAGTCTCAAAAGGTGAAATCTCTCCTAAATACTACCATGCAAGATATAGAGCCCTTTATTACTGCTTTAAAAAGACAGAGGAAGAAACAAAGCTTTTCTAAAAGCAATCTTTTCAAAGCTAACCTTCAGTAGCTGCACTAGAAATCCTTCTTTTATGCATCATGGACACCTTTTTCGTTTTATTAAGAAAAGTCTATTTAAAATGAACCTTTTGAAAACGGCTAAAGGCAACTCTAATCTGTTATGTGATGTCTTCCAACTCCATTTTTGATAATTAATTCATTAAAATTGCTCATCTGCTTATCACCTCCTCTTATTAACTCGTCTTTTGACACTTTCAGTCTTACTTAAACTTTTATAATTTACTTTCTAAAGTTTTCTCCTGACTTTTTCTGCTAAACCCAGGCTGCTTGGGAATCACTTCATGCTATTCTCCTCTCTTTATCCAGTTCCTGTGTTTTCCTCATTCTGCAGACATGTCCAAGGAAGAGGCTGCTGAAATGAGGAAATGACATGGCATTGAGTCTGACAAAAGTACTTGCAAGGACTGGGAGAAGAGACCCTGAAGAGTCATCATAACTGTACTAGGGAAAAGAGGGAGAGAGGTATGTGTGTGTGCACTCTACCTTTCCTCCAAGTTTATGAAAGAAGCCTTTTCAGTTACGCTCCTTCTGTTCTGTGGTGTCACTGAAGAAAAGGAAACTTCCCTCTGACCAGGGAGAATTCAGAAACCATGGACCTTTTGAAATGGGCTGAGGCAAGTTGTTCTCATAACAGCTCAGAGAAAATGAAGAAAAGGTGATTACAGATCCATACATGTATAACACTGCACTGACTCATTCAGCTCTGCTGTGTAGTGTGCCCTGGAGTACCAGCTGCCAGGACTATGACACCATTAGAGTTGTTGCCACATTTATTAACAAAGCCATCTGTCATCATGAGATAAACCTGGGGATTTTTTTCCTGAGACAACAGAGAGCATACAAAAATCAACAAGACCTGATTACTCAGTGTGGCAAAGCCAACATAAATGCCCTTGGGACAGCTTCCTATTTCATATCTTTAAATAGCACATAACACAAATAAAATATTGATCAGTCTTGCCTACAGAAATGTTTCTGAAGTTAAAAGCATTTCAAGCTGTTACAAGTAGGAAAAGAAAACCTTTCTCAAAGTATGTTATTGTCTACCCCATCATTGTCAGAATTTCAGATCAAGTAGGTTCGAATCTTAAGAGCTGGAACTACTGAGTGACAATATTTGATACACCAACAGATTTGACCAGTAGCTCATGGATAGCTCATGTCTTTATTGAAGAAAAATTACTTTTATAGAGAGCTGTTCAAGGGCTTTCAGCAGACTAATACCCTTTTCAGATGTTTTAGAAAGCACTCAAAGGTATCCATTAACAGCGGGTAGAGCATTCTGTAATATCTCCAAACAGCAACAAGTCAGTGAATATCTGAAGGGGGTCTACAAGGATGCCAGAGGAGGACTCTTCGTCCGGGACTTGTAGTGATAGGACAAGGGGTAATGGGTTTAAACTGAAACAGTAGAAGTTCATGTTGGATATAAGGAAGAAATTCTTTACTGTGAGGGTGGTGAGGCACTGGAATGGGTTTCCCAGGGAGGTTGTGAATGCTTCATCCCTGGCAGTGTTCAAGGCCAGGCTGGACAGAGCCTTGGGTGGCATGGTTTAGTGTGAGGTGTCCCTGCCCATGGCAGGGGGGTTTGGAAGTAGATGATCTTAAGGTCCTTTCCAAACCTAACTATTCTATGATTCTGTATAATCTAATGTTAACTTCATAGTTGCTTTTCTTCATTGTTCAGAGATGATTTTGCTGAAGAAACTGCCCTGGGTGTAATTTTGTGACCTAGGATAGAAGAGGGATTATATGAACTAAATTGTCCTAGCAGCATTTAGTGGTCAGGTAACAAATGCACACATAGAATTTGTATTTATATTGTTTCTTCCTTTTGTGAAATATCTTCAAAAACTAAAGCAGATGACTGTACCAAATTGACTGTACCCAATTGACATGCCCAATGTAGCTTTCCAATTCATGCTTTTCACTGCGGCTTATTCAGCTGTCATGCTTGTAACATGCTTCTCCAGCTCTTAAGGCTTCTTGGGGGTGAATCCTCAAGCCTTACGTCTGTGTTTAAAATTAGAAGAGGATGGAAGGTAGACTGGTGCTGTGTGATACCTACCATAGGCTTAGGACCAAGTTCTTGACAGCACACTGTCATATTGACCTTCTGGTAGGAGAAAAGGACATCTATCTAGGTGGATGGATGAATGCCAGCAGCAGGTCACACTGGCATTTGCCTGCTTAGGATTGCTCAGCACTCCTCTGGGCTGGGTGGATGGTCCGTAGTGCTGTGCCACTGGCTCAGCCTGACACCCACCCCATGATGCCGCTGAGCTAGGCTGCATAAAGTGTCCATTCCCTCCCGAGGCGGAACTGCCTAAACTCAAGCTAAAGTTCCTTGGCATAGTGAACGCATGATGCTACTGCAAAGCACATGGTACGGGTACTGCTTTATTCTGATGCAATGGTTGGGTCAGCTGATCTCATGTTGAGGAGGCTGTGTCAGTGGCAGCCTGCCCAAGGAACTGCGGTCTCCAGCCTCTGTGGGGAGAAAAGCAAAATCAAGTCTATCATAGGTAACTGTGCTGCTCTTGCTCCACCCCACAAGCTGTTAAATATGTGTTTATATAATCCACAACCCCCTCATCTATGTGTAATGGTTACTGAGGCTTTTTCTTATCCCTGTTTTGCTTCCTTGTCATCTCAACACTTCCCCTCTGTACAGGCTCCATGTGCTGCTTCCTGCACAGGGAGCCCTTAGTCTCTATTTCAGAGGAAATAGATTCTCTATTCCCTTTTCCCTGGAAAACTAGGCCAGGATTTTGAAACAAAACCAATTTATTCAGCAATCCTTTGTTATAATTCCCAGGGCAGCCTTCAGGGCTGGTGGAAGAGCAAGGCACATCAGGGCAAAGTGTCTCTGGGGTGAGATTTACTTGTATGCACAGCGAGTGAGCATGTATTGTTCTTGTCCTGTGTGTTTTCTCATTTAAGGGCAGGAAAGATTTTTGTAACCTTCTGTGAAGAATAGCTTCTCCTTCTGCAGCTCTGACTTGCAGTGTTTGAGTTTCCTCCCCTTAGGTTCCTCCAAGGGCTGTTTCAGCCACAGATGCATTACATATGTGGGAAAAGCAAGTGTTTGTTCAGGAATGGAGCACCTTGGCCTTCTAATAGAAAGTAAGTTAGTTTAAGTGCTGCTTATGAATTTATTCTTCTTTATATGATAGAGTTCATAAAACTTGGAAAAGAGGTGTTTTCAAAATGAGTGAAAGGGTTACAGCAAGAAACACGTATGTTTACCAGCAAGATCAACGAACAAAAATTGGCCTTCAAGTACATTCTTCCCTTCTCTTCTTCCCCATCAAGCTTTGAGCTTCCAGCTTCCAGCCTCCAGTGCAACCTTTCCCAAATGTTCATTCTTCTTTGCTAGAGAAAAAGCACTGTTGAGGCTTTACTGGTTGCCTGTAGATGCGTTGATCAGTATTATTATCAGACCAGGCTGGACAGGGCTTTGAGCAACCTGGTCTAGTGGAGGTATCCCTGCCCATGACAGGGAATTGGAACTAGATGATCTTACTGTCCCTTCCAAATTAAACCATTCCATGATTGCCCTAAAAGCTTTTGAACCTATTGCTCTGTTAGTTGTACGCAAGCAGGAAGATGGGCATATTCCAAAGGTGAGGAGGCAACTGAGACTTGAGCATTTTCATGAAGAGAAAAGACTTGGAGTAGGTCTCCTCACTAAGTGGCTGCTGCACACTGGCAACAGCCACCACTTTCTTTGACTCTGTTTGCCAATCAGGCTCCTTAGACTGTGCTAAAGCATGTAAGCAGAAACATCTGGTGTGATGGGATGGTGTAGGTTCATGGGCTTGGGATTCTGTCTGAACTGCTCGGTGCCATTTTGTTGTGCAGGGCACAAGTTATTATGTGCTGTGTGAAATGCCTGTTCCTACCGCCACACGTACACGTCTGAAGTCAAGGAGATTATAAGTAGAGAGAATGGTTCTACCTATTGGCAAAAACGTATAGTCTTCACTGAAGTTGAAGTAAATAGGAGAATCAAAGTTCAGAGACATAAGACTTGGATTTATTGTTTTGCACAAGTGTTACTAAGGCAAATTTGTTTACTTCTTTCTTCACAAAAATTACACTTGATACTTAATCTTTCACAATAAAGCCATCATTGTCTCTTACAGCTTAAGGAGAATGCCCATCACCAACTTGCTCATGAGTTTCACAGGCTAATGCAGGTCTTGAGCTTATTTGTCCCATCACTAGATGCTGCATCCATTAAAATTCAGGCTTGCCCCATGTAAGGATAATGCAAGCTAATCTTTGAGTCTTCCCGTAACATTAGTAATAATCAGCAGACACAGGGCAAGCGCCTGAGGGAGACAAATGGCTTCTGGACAAATATCTTCAGCTTACGCACTCATGGAACGTTCCCAGTACTGCTTTGCCCTGCTTTCTGCGTCACTCTGGAGCTTCTGCCCGTGACCTTTCCTAGGCTGTTCAGTGCCTTGTTATGGGGTTGAAAAGCCCTTGTATGGACTTATAATGCTTTTTCATTGTTTGTATTCTACTTTCTTTCTGGTGAGACAAGACCTCTTAACAAGTATTCAGAAGTTATACAGGAATGTAACTTGAAAGTCAGTGATGTGTTTAAACTCCAGCTAAGTAGTTGTTCATGAGAACCAGACTAGGTGGATGGAAACTGGAGTCAATTGTGGGGCTGGCCAGGAATTCATTGATAAAACAGCTTTGCTTTATTTTCTTTTTTACTTATGTGGGAAATGTTTTGTTGGAGAGGTGTGGATGAATGGCAAGTAATGCACTGGGAGGGGGTCGTGCCTGGGTTTTCATATTGATAACTGCTTGGGAGGGTGCTTCTCTCCTGGAAGTGCCATAGCTTCTGACCACAGAGCAGTTAAGCCCCATTTCAGAGCTCCTGGTTCAGCTACAGCTATTAAGTTTTGAAGAGAAAAATGCTCAAAATAAAGTATTTCATGAATAGGTTTTTTTGCAGCAGCTTTGCTTGGTTTGGATTCTTCCTTCCATGGACATTTCCATTTACATTTCAAAACTGAACAGTAATGTAGGTACACAATCACAGTTCCCTGAATGAAAGGGCACAAATCGTGGTTGTTCATTGCAGTGGGGCCCATGTCTGAAGGAAGTGCTAGAAAAGAATGGGTGACAATAGCAGAAGAAAGAAAACATCTCTGTATTAATAATACAGATTATATATAGAAGTTGATGAAATAACTTCTTTTGATTGAGCAACATGTCCTGTGTATCAGCAGAGGTAATCTGCCAGTAGCCAGATGCATTACTCTGACAGCCGGTAGCTATAGCCGTTGATCTAGCTGGGTAAATATTGCATCCAGTAAACAGATTATGTCTCCACGTAGAAACTGTGCACATGAATTGCCAAGGATATATATTTAAAAATACAGAAGCCTGCATAATTCAGATTACTGTGTAAATGATTCTTTTGGAATTGTGTATGAAGTAACTAAAATAACTAAACACCCAGTTGCAGTGCCGAGGTTCAAGGTAAAATACGTCACAAGTTACCAGTGTCCTCTGCATAAGACTAAATCTCTGCTCTGCAGAAGCATCGATTTTTTTGCTGTATGCACCCTGGAATGCTACAAAGGCTGCAACAAAAGATCTGGAAATAAGAGTCCGTGGAATAGCAACTCCAGTTTTACTTTTTTCTCAATTGAACCAGGTTCAAAGGACCTACAAGTGGTAAATAACATGTCCCAAGATGTGCAAGGGTCATGCTGAGAACTAGAATGTCATTCTCTTGTGAAAATAAAATTTGATTTGTTGTTGTCCATCTGACCAGATGCAGACTAGTACTTGTGTAAGCAAATCCTCCAGGAAGTTCAAAGCTGTAGCTCAGACAGCTGTGCTTCCAAGGAAGAGAAGCTCATAAGAAAATTAAGAAGAAGAAAATGTGGCCTTCAGTATAGCAATAATGTTCCTAGATAGGTTTTAAACATATCTGGAAGCAAATGGTTATGTAATGCCCAGTATTCAATCAGTGTTAAAACAGAGCTTTTGGAAAAGCCATTGAGAGTTTTGTATAAAATATGACAATAAATCCCCATATGGCAGAAATGCAAGCTTAAAGGTATGTTTGAGATTCACGGCTGTGACTTCAGCCAAGATCAACTGCTTATTCAGCTTTATCTATTGCAAGCTGGTTTTCAACCAGTGTGAAATGTTGTGATATTTCTTGAGTTTTCCAATATTGTGATATTGTTCAGAAATACCTTGGATTGTTCGCCTGAACAGTATGTCTTTTTTTCTAAGGGATGCAGAGAAAGCTAATCTGGTAGTAACAGCAATCGACTGGAAGCAAGCATTGCTTTAATCCACAGTGAGGCAGTCATGGCTTACCTAGTGGCTCTCTTGTTCTAATCTCTTTAACATGTAGGCAGGAATGAAATGGAAGTTTTGCAACATGTATCACTATTCCAGGGAGAATCATCGTTTGGAACTTTTTTCACAAGTGTAATCTAAATTTATTTAGTAATATTGAACATAGCCTTCTGTCCATTTTATTAGGAAAGTCTGTTAACCACATGGTTTTCTGATATTAATTGTGGGGAAATCAAGTGTGCTTTGTTAGGGAACTACTAGTTGTACTAGGACGTCATTTGAAAGGATGGGTGAGCTGGGGTATAAAGCAATGCTTCATTTAAGTCTTGAGCAATGATGAGCTCTGCTTTCTGGGGTGTATGGCTACAGGGCATGGTGCTTCAAAGCGGCTGTTTGAATGTACAGCTCCAGCAATGCGTATGTAACAGAGAAAGCTCTTGGCACAATTGCTGAAGAAATAGGTGACATGAAAATACTCTGCTTTTTACCACATTCCACAGCACAAGGTCAGCTTTTATAGGAAAAAGAGTTGAGGGCCTTTAAAGGACAGACTCAGTGACAAGCACAAAGTTTCTATAGTGATCTTCTGGTAGTGAGTCAATATCAGTGTCCAACTTGAATAGAAATATTAATGGGAGAAGGTGAATGTGCTTCCTGGAACAACAGGGGTAGGAGAAACTTTGCTTTAAAAGCTGTGGCCAAGGAGCAGCAAGGCACCCTGACTTGATTACTTGCTGTAGTTTAATTTTGGCAGAAAAGAGACGTCTGTCATTTGCTGCAAGCCCATGAAGCATCTGTTAGTACTGTGCCTTGTTCACATCAGTCTTTGCACTTGTTATTTGCTTCTGCCTCCACATACTAAAACTTGCCTGGTTTTACTGCTGCAAAGAGACTGTTCTGTTATACAGCCCTGGTTTGACTGTAAGTGTTTGTGCTTTGCGATGCAGATATCTCTCTCGCTTCAACCAGTTGCAGAGTTTACAGCTGTGGCTGGCCTTTCTCCAGGAATTCAGCTATCCATATTTTAAGGGTGGACATTGAAATGCGTGCAAGCTGGAAGTAATTGTTGAAATCTTTTTCCAATTAAAAAGAGATGGATGCAGTATAAGGTTATTTGCCTGCAAAAGAATTGCAGCATTCAAGTGGACAGTTCCTAAAACTACCAACTTGTGTTACATATTAAATATGAGCTTGCTGAGAAGCTTCAACTCACTTGAGTATGAATTATGTCAAATTTTTGCCTTGTATTAAAAATATCCAATAGCATGAGATATCTATCTTTTCATAATCAGACCATATGTCTGATTGTTTGCCTTTTCCAAGCTGTAGTCTGTTTAAGCTCCAGCACCTCACTGAGAAGTGTGCAGTTGCCCTCTGTGCCCATATTGAGTCTTCTTCAAATAACTGTTTCTGGGCAAGCAAAATTTCCCTGGCACCTAGAACAATATGGAATTGGTGTCTTCATTTGCAAACTCTGGAGGAGAGACTTGCTCTTTCTATTTATGTCTAAGGCACCTTTTGATAGAAAGTGCCTGCTACTACTCTGTTCTACAGACTGACCTGGCTACTCAAATCTAAACCTGGGCCCTTGTGATGCTGTGCAAACAATATGAACAGATTCCTGTCCCAAGTATTCATAATCAAATATTATAAAGATAGTGTGAGTTAGGAGGATATCTGGACATTGATGAGATTACTTTATTGCTGGAATACTAGAATAAACAGCCTCAAAACTTTGTGATTTAACAGTGTCTGCAATAAAGCAGCTTATTCAAGAACCTGTTTTTCCGGCTATAAAAATCAGCTCTGTGAATCTAAGTACTACAGTGCTGTGTCTCATGAAACATATCTATTCCATTAATATTTCATTTTAATAAAGTGGAAAGCACTCAAAACTGTCAGAGGGTCAAATGGGTTGGAGAGCTGTCATATTGTTTATTGGTATTTACTCACTTGACTCTGACATAGTATACATCTAATTGGCAGGTAAATGAATTGGCCATAATTCTTCCTGCAATGCTCTCAGCATGATGCAAGGCAATGAGAGGAAAGGAGAAGCTCGAATAGTATCATGCATTGGGGGTGGGGGAATAACAGGACAAATCCCAGAAATCAGAGCTGAAAGAATAAAGGTAACTTCAGAGGAGAGAAAACCATGCATGCAGAAAATTTCATTGCACTGATAGGAGCTTCTGAGAGAGAGAGAACTGGAAACTACCTTCCCTGTTCTCCAGGGGACTGATTTTTCTTTTGTAGTGTCTTCTGTGTGGGGTCTCTCATTGAAAGCAGTGCTCCCTGTATGAAAAAATGGCTCTGAGCCTGCAGCTATGGGGTCCAAGTTGCAGAAGGTTTGGTTTCAGGCCTGTGGCAGACCCATGCCAGCCTTGACATTTTTATTTACACTTGGATTAATGTGGAGCATGTAGAGTCCTCTAAGTGAACATATGGTAGAAGCCACAGTGATGTCATATTTTGTGCACACAGATACATCTCTATGCCTCTTAACTAACCTGCTTTTGAGTTCTGAGGTAAATTCTTCAGTAATCACGCTAAAATCAAAGGGGATAATTTGATAGTAGCGGACACAGTCTTAGACCTTGGATATAAATTACTTCTAAAATTTGAAAGCTGCAAACCAGCAGAATTCGGCAGTTGGCTACAGTGTATTATTGAGCCTTGGTGCCTGGGGAGATGTAGCGTGAAGGCAGTGAGTGCCCAAAAGGACACCTGGTTACTTCAGTGCTGGAGAGATTTAATGGGACCCAGCCTTCCTTCCTGAGAAGAAAAAGCAAAGAAACTAAAAACAAGTTCTTCTGGTGATACTGACTCTTTTAAAATGGAAAAGATCATAAAGAGAGAAACTAGATACTGCTCTGTGGGTAAGGAGACAAAAAAATCAGAAAGCAAGGCACAAGAAGGTTTTGACGACTTTCCATAAACTTCAGTTAATAACCAGAAATCCAGATGCATATCAGCACAGGATTCATGTGCTAAGGAAAATGTTTCATAAAAAGCAAGAGGGAGAATGGTGCTTCAAATTGGAATTCTCAAATAATATTTAATGCTCGACTTTTGGTTCCAGTATTTGAAAATGATTGCCAAAACCTAGTAATCACTGTCTGTTATGATGCTTACCACTGCCACTAACCATTCTCTTATTTGTTACCCTTTATCTAGAAAGAAAAAGTTGTTTCATTAGTGGAATTTGCTGTATTCTTTGGGGAAGCAGCAAGCAGAAGTTGGGGAGGAGTAAGAATGGGGCTGACTGCTGTATTTACTGACTCAGACACTGCTGCTTGCTTATTTCATGACTAACAGACTTCCAGAAGGGAAGCAGGGCTTAAGGAACGAAATAACTTTTCACAGACATAACAGCCTCCAGAAGATTAGCCTGTGTTACTTTAAATTTGATTAAACCCATGCCAGGATATTGCTTTCAGATACTTTGTTCAAGGGGAAAGTGGCTTAAAAAGTGTAAGGAATTTGGGTCACAAACTAACAATTTTTTCCATTGTTCTCCTTCCTCTCTGGTTAATAAAGTGTAGCATGATTTGGAGAACTCATCATGTACAACAATTGCAGGAATAGCCCATATTGCAATCTGGTGGCTCTTCCATGCAGGACACACTCTGTGATATACTTTCTGCTTTATCTCAGTCACCAGCTGTGTAACCTCTGAGAGAGACTCTTACTGAACATAACTCTATAGGTGATGTGCTCATTTCCACTGCTGTTGTTCCCTGATTTTTCCCAGTATGAGCATCACTACAATATATCTACATAATGTCAGCTGCCATTTTAAGTCTGAAATCTGCTTTGTTTAACAGAAGTATTTTATTGCCACCTTCTAGGATAATTACTTTTTTTTTTTTTTTTTTTTAAAAAAAAAAAAAGGCTTGGTAATTGATTCTCAAATATGCACTGAGTTATAGTAGGAGAATGCTTGTGATGTGGCGCGGCTTCACCCAAGATATCCTTTTTGGGCTATTTTATTCTGCAATTTACTGCTCCAGAAAAAAATGGACAAGAACAGGCTAGGTGAGTCCGGCTGAGGTTAAACAGGAAGCTTGTGGCAGAGCCTAAACTAAGCTCAGCTCTCTCATAGCAGAAATATCCTTCTTGTTTCCTAGATTTTTTTAACAAAGTTGCAAAATTGCTTCTTGTCTTTTAAAGCTGTATCCTGGATGGTTTCCATTAGGCAAAACCATAAGCTTGGTGTTAGTGTGTGGGAGGAGTGTAAGAAAAGGAAGAAACGAAAGACATTTTTCACAATCCCTGGAAAGCTTTCAAAAAGAAAGTATTAATGCATTAGGGGAAAAGTATGAAGAAAGCACACACAGCTGCTATCAAGTAAATTATGCAGGGCTGATCAGATGACAAAAATGTTGGAATATGCTTTGGGGACTATGACTGCATCACCAAATGAAATCTGGTAGAAGCTGCATAAGTAAGCAAGAGTTTCTGTTGATGAAAAACTGTTCTGCTGATGTACTTCTAGTTATAAAATGATGTTCAAGCTCTCCCTGCTGCTGGATCCTCACCTAAGGAAGATCTTACTGTACCTTAGAATTGCCAGCATGAAAGCAAACTAATACTAATATCTTGCATATGGTGACTTAGTTTTGGTACCCACTTACATGTAGAATCTTCAGATACTGGAAATCTGGGAAACTTAAGTTCTGCAATTCTGCCACAGGATAATGGGCTCTGTCCTGTTCAGAAGGAGGCACTTCTACATACCCACTAAGCTCACGGTGGGTTGCAGAAACTGTGGGTTATCTGCTGATGCATGGACAGCAGTCACTTAAAAATCCAAGAAGCTTTTCGGAGGTGGGGCTCAGGTTAGCTGTTGTGTGCAGGTCATGACAGTTCTGCAGCAGTCCCCTGTAAAGGGAGTTGCATGTTTCTCAAGGGATAATGTTTTTTCTGCAATGGAATTGTACATATTTTCCAATGCCCTTCTAGTAGTCGCCTCTTCAGTGTTGAAGCTCATAGCTGAAGAGGAAGGATTTTTCTGTAAGGTGCAAGCTTTGACTTTACCTGTCTGAAAGAAAATCCAGAAGTCAGGAAGCAGTGGGCACAAACTGGAGAGAAAAAAAAAAAAAAGTGAATATTTTGCATCATGAGGGTGGTCAAGCAGTGGAAAATGCTCCCCAGGGAGGTTGTAGAGTCTTCATCTTTAGAAATATTCAAACCCAGTCCTAAACAACCTGCTGTAGCTGACCCTGCTTTGAGCAGGGGAGTTGGACTAGATGATCTCCAGAAATTACTTCCCAATTTAGCAATTCTGATGTTTTTGTGAATTAAGATAAGGCCTAAGCACTTAGCATCTTATTAATCTATTGAATAACCAATCCTGGTGATGTTTCAATGTGTCAGTAAATGGAGATAAGTAAGAATAGCTCTTGGCCAGTTTCCAAGTGACTATGTTGAGGTTAACTGAAACATATCCCTGCCTTGAAGTGTATCACTCTTTCTCCAGTGATAGATCCTACAAGCTGACTTTACAGGAAATGGAAAAGTGCTTTTAATTCAAGATCCTGAATGCTTGATTTAACACCAAAAGCAGGATTCCAGTTCTACTTAGTTGCCTAGATCAAAGACAGCAAGCTAGACAGCCTTAGAG
>JAVHNF010068975.1:0-15283 GCA_034783455.1 Micropsitta finschii | reverse complement strand
GCGTGGAGACCTCATAGCAGCCTTCCAGTATCTGAAGGGGGCCTACAAGGATGCTGGGGAGGGACTATTCATTAGGGGTAACAGGTTAAAATTTAAACAGGGGAAGTTTAGATTGGATATAAGGAAGAAATTCTTTACTGTAAGGATGGTGAGGCACTGGAATGCGTTGCCCAGGGAAGTTGTGAATGCTCCATCCCTGATGGTGTTCAAGGCCAGGTTGGACAGAGCCTTGGGTGACCTGGTTTAGTGTGAGGTGTCCCTACCCATGGCAGGGTGTTGGAACTGGATGATCTTAAGGTCCTTTCCAACCCTGACTATTCTATGATTCTATGATTTGACCAAAATTTTTTTCACTGTCTTTCTGCTTTCTTTCAGGATGAACTGAATGGAATTGAACCTTTGGGTGAAGATGCAATTGTGACAGGTTCCTACAAGAACCAAACCATTTGTGCCATCCCAGAAGACACATGTGACTTCGTTAGGGCTGCCCATCTGGCTTCAACACCCTTCCATGGGGTGGTCGCTCAGAGAATCCCAGATCCTGGTTTGTTCCAGAGTGTCCTGAAGGAAAACTGTCCAGAAGCTAAGAGCACACCCCCAAATCAAGAAATGTTAGTGCGTGAGGGAGTGTACAGTGAAGCTCTGTGTGTAAATAAACTGAGGTAAGTAGCAGCAAAGAATCTTAAGCCCCTTTTCATGCCTTTGGTTGTGCTTTTACTATTCTGTTGTTGAAGAAATAATTTCCTGAGGAGATCAAGATATACTGAGGACAGTCATTTCTCTAGCTTAGGGTCCATTTTGCCTCAAGCAGATTTAGGAGGCAATAGAACCCTACTTGGCTTTCCAGCATTACTGCTGCAGGACTTAACTCCATGCTTTTCCTACCAAATAAATTGCAAAGAAAGTAATGAACATATTCTGTCTTTGGAACCAGAGGTTAAAAGCAGACTCATCAGTTCCTTTTCTACTTGTGTGCTGCTGTAATTATTTTAGTATATAAAATGCATCTGGTGATTATGGCTTAACTTTTACAGAGGAGAAAAGCTGGAGAGAAGGTAAAACCCTGTCAAACAACTTCCTGTTTCTTGCTGTAAAGAAAAAAAGCATCCATTGGGTGGGTTTTTCTCAATTTAGAACAGTTTGATTTGCTAGCACTTGGTATGTACACACGTAGACCATACTGAAGGTGTTTGCTTACTTGGGAAGTTTCCTGGTTATGATTGGAAAGAAAGAGCAGGAGTTATTTCCCACCCAACTCTCCACTGCTTTAAAAGCACTGTAGGTCTGAATTTTGGCAGTGGAGTAAGAAACAGTCTTTCTTTTGTTGTAGCAGTCATATTTAATGGGACAGAAGATACAATTCATCTGTAGACTAAGATTCTGAGTGTAAATAACCAGCTAAAATGAAGCTCTGACATAACTATTGGGTTTTCACTAGGGTAGTAAAGGACTTTGTGCTAAAAAGGAGTCATGGGGTGCACTGTATCCTTTCAGAATCATGAGACTGGTGTTGTTTGGACATTGTATCTTCTGCAAATCTGACTAAGTTGCCTTCATTTACAGCCCAATCATGGAAGCAAGCCTGGAAGATACTCACTCGTCAGGTGGTTCTGTCTCCTCAGGATCATCTCTTTCCTCTGTTACACAAATATCTACTGTGAAATACCTGCATATTCCTCAGAAACTGGAACTTGCGCACAGCTTGCCTGCTGAAATGGCTGCTGATTCTGGAGGGATCAGTGAAAACTCTAGTGGTTAGTACTAAACTGAGTTGAACTCACAACAAAGAACTGTTGCTAAACTATGGTGCTTTTCCTGTATTTAGTATATTCTGCTCTGCTTTCTGTGTATTTCCTGTTACTTTGACTTGTGACTAAATCCCTTGTCAGAGCAGTAGTGAGGTGTACAGTGAGCAAAAGTTATGAAATATTTACATAGAAAAATTACATCCCAAAGATGTCAATATTAAGGTGATGGAGAAGTTACTTAAGGTATTCAAGCTGGGGGGGTTTAGGTGTAATGAGGTTGAATTCTGAAGTAAAAAATTTGGGCTGGAGAAGAGAAGGCTCAGGGGGGACCTTATTGCTCTCTACAACTGCCTGACAGAAGGATCTAGCGAGGTGGGGTTGGTCTCTTCTCCCAAGGAACCAAGGGACAGGACAAGAAGAAATGGCCTCAAGCTGCACCAGGAGAGGTTTAGACTGGAGATGAGGAACAATTTCTTCCCCAGAAGTGTTGTCAAGCACTGGAACAGGCTGCCCAGGGCAGTGGTGGAGTCACTGTCCCTGGGGGAGTTATTAAAAGATATTTGGATGTGGCTTTTGGGGACATGGTTTAGTGGAGGCCTTGGCAGTGCTGGGTTTATGGTTGAACATGGTGATCTTAAAGGTCTTTTGGAACCTAAACAATTCTATGACTGGACATTAGTGAACTTCTAAGCCAGCTTTGTGTTGCCTTGATTGTTTTCTCTGTAATCACACTGTATGTTCTCCTGATAAGTGCCATGCTGAAACAGGTGAATATCAATTTATAGAACTTACAGTGAAAGTTGCACAATTGGCTTTACATTTGCATTCTTAACTTCGCTGTAAACTATTGTGCTACTTCACAGTATGTTTCTTTTTCCTATTGAAGGAAAACAATACTAGTATTTAAATAGTTAATATATCTTCTTTCCCCTCTTTCTAGCCAAAGATACTTGTTTCTCTCTCTTGTAAGCCTTTATATTACAGTTAGGAAAGGAATGGTCATGGAAAGCCTTCAAAATCTGGCCTGTAGAATTAGGTTTGCACTGAATGATGGTTTTCAAGGTGTTTCACCTACTTTAACTCCTTTGATTTTGGTTTATGATATTTTGATTAAAACTGTGCATCTGATGAAGCGTGCTTGAGACCCAGACTGAAAATATGATTAGGAGAAGAGTGTTGTCACTGTTACATTTGAAGTACTTTGGATAGATCTTACACTCATTTTCTTTATCATATGCTCTAATCTTTAGAGCAAAATGAAGAATCTTTACAGATTCTTTTCAGGAAAAGGCATTTCTTCAGATGTTTTAATGGTCTTTTTCTTAAACTTTTGATCCTTCCTGTTGCTTTTTTACCTTGCTTTCTGCACAACTCCCTTGAACTGCTGTTCTCAGCCTGGAGGTAGTGATTCTACTGAGCACTGCTTAATGCTGCATAGAGCAGGAAAGTTACTTCAGATGTCTGTCAGTGTATTCCTGTACAATAAGCCAGTAATTTCAAAGGTTTGGGATGATAAATTATTAGAACACCTATTTAGCCTTTAACCTACAGTGTTTTCTGGATATGCTTTCATGGAATTACTTCCTGAGCAGTATCTTACTTGCAATGCTTTTCAAATAAATATAGGAGTAGGTAATGATACTCTGATTCTCACCTTTGTACTGTGAAAGCTTAAAATGCTGTCACCCGTTACTGGTCATAGTCTTTGGGAGAGGAGGGCAGTAGAAGCCATCTAGTTCTGCTGTGATTTTCTCTGCCTGATCATTTGAGAGAAACACCTTTCTGGCCACCTTGTACAGATGAACTCATCTACTGAAGGATTTTCTTTGTTCTGGCTGTTATGCAGAAAGATAAACCCAGATCTACATGTAATTATCTTATGTATTTTCCAGGAGGTAAAAGCCAGTAGATTCTTAATATTTCAGTGAGCAGCAGAGTTGGAGCCCTACTTTGTTTTCATTTTCTAATGTAAATTCCCTGCTGTATTCAAAGGAGTAAGTTTTAATAAACCCCTTCATTTAAAAATCACACACTGATCGCTTACTCTGGACATAGTGTTCATTTGCCAAATGAGTTTGAATTCTGCCATGGCTGAGCAGACTTGCCTGATAGAAATCAGAGCTTTCTATTGTGAAAGGAAACATTTTGCATGACACCAGAGTAGAACCATTGAGACCTCAGAGGAGATGGTCTGTAAGGTTGTTCCAGAGATGAGCATTATGTTCACTTAACCGAACAAGAAGCTATTGGAAAGAGATGAACTGACTTGCTGGAAGGTGATGCAGTAAATCAGTATGCAGATAGAAAAGTTCCAATACTTAAGTTATTTTTTCTTGACAGATATAATCACCACAGAGACTCAACACCTGGTTTCAGCTCATCTCTTTCTATTACTTGTCTTTAATAGGTGATGATGCAACTCAGATCCTGTGGAGCACTGAACAGCGTAAGAAGCTTTTAGATCCTATGCCGGAATATCTGACTGCTTGTCCCTATTTCCATCTGGAGACTGGCCCTCTGCCTGTCATGGAGGTTGAGAAAGATGTTGAGCTAGGTGGGTATAGCAGAACTACAGTGGAGGGGATCTATTTGTGTTCTGCTTGCTTTGAAATATACTTCATGTTCACCCTCACTCATTTTATGTGGTGTAGATGGGGAATAACTTGAGCATCCTGGGTACGTATCTCTGCTGTGACAGCTCATGAATGTAAACTTTCATAACAGGGAATGACACATACTGCATCAAGTGGGAATATTGGACCAAGGAAGAAAACAAGATGTTTTTTGCCATTCCAGCTAACATTCCCCAGTTGGATGCAAAGGGATTTGCAATAAAGGTAATGCATGATGGTGGTATACAAGGAGTGTGAAATGCTAAAATCTATTCAGCCAATATAAAGTAAATGTAGCAGGTTTTGTGTTAATTTCTGAATTCCATGCATGAAACTTGTTACTTCAAGTCCTCTTTCTCATTGTTTGTATAGATCAAAAAATTCTGACTGTGGAAAATGTCATCTTTAGTAAAGTGAGGAGGCGAAAAAGAAGAATATGAAGATGAGCAATTTTCACTTTATTCCAAAAATAAACGTTCTTCTTCTGTGCCTTCTTCTAGGTGTATTCTCAGCCCATACCTTGGGATTTTTATATCACCCTTCAGTTACAAGAGCGTTTGAATGCTGACTTTGACCAGAACTTCAGTGAGAACTGCTGCTGTTACCTCTTCCAGGATGGCTGTGCTGTTTTGCACAGGGATATCAATCGCTTCACACTTGGGGTCAGTACAGGCGTAGATGATGTGAACTCTTGCATAGGTACCATTAGTGAGCTGTTTGTCATTATGCTTATTGCTGAAGATGGGTTTAATACTGCAGTCTAGATACTCTGGCTTGTGCTTTATCTATTTATAAGTTAGGAGTGTCCATTATAGCCTTAGTTGGAGCTGTTTTCTCCTTCATGGATCCTGTGCTTGAGAGACAAACCTGAACCTATTTTTCACGTTTTCTTTATTTATGAGTGATAAACAACCTGAGCCAAGAGCCACATGTTATTCCACAACAGTAGCTGCACCTAAAACTGTTGTTTAACTTGGCATTTATCAGTGACTTACTGTAGTCTGCTATAGTAAGGTTGTAGTGTCTTGCTGAAGGATTTACATTTTAAATCAAGGCTATTTTGAGTTGTTGTGTGTAAGTAGGATACAAATTAAGTAGTGATTTCAGGCTCCTCTTGATCTTTTGTCCACTTCTGGATAGTAGTGTCTCCTAAGAGCTCATTCTGCTTCTAATTCTGGCTGGGCTGATCATAGGCAAAATCCGATTATACTGAATTTTGGGTAGGACTGTTATCTCCGTACAGATGAGTAAGGGGAAAAAAGGTGAGCTATAAATATTTCATCTAAGGCATAATGGATACATGTTTATTCCTTCCTTTCAGGATGTTATCCGTGGCTCTAAGACCATCACGGAGGAAGTTATCCTACTTGTTGTTTATAATCTTCTCGGTGTGGTAGAGAAGCTCCACAATGCAGAGATTGTCCATGGAGATCTGAGTCCTTGAAAGATGCATCCTTGGGAGCAGGACTCTTGGGTTCAGATGATTGATTGCAAGTTCTGCTTTATCAGTGTAAAGCAGGGCTTTGGTGCGAGCGTGGTGTTAAATCTAGATGTGATGAGTGAGAACAACAGAACTGAATGAGAAATTGTTCTAAGTATTGGTGCTACTAAACTAAAAACCAGAGAGAGGCCACTGGCGAGAGGTGAATCAAAACCTGCGGCTCACTCAAGAGCTGTTGAGCAGTGCAGCCTTCCGAAAGAAGTGACAAGGAAAATAAGTTGAGGTTGAAGTAGAAACAGCAGCTCTCTCTTGCATACCTTGGACACCAGCAACATGTACGGCTATGGGATCGCTTACTGGAATATTCTAGTAGCGAGGTTCATTCAGCACTGAAGAGCACTAACTGAACCTTTGTGGAGTGTCACATTTAGTTTCCTGTACACCTGGTCAGTAAGGAATTCTTTGCTGATTTTCTTTGGTTGGTTGGGTTGTCTTTGAAGTCCTGTGTCTCTGCCCTTCCTCCAGGGCTATTCCTGGTGCAGGAAGCCAGAGCTCTTACCTAATGGTGGAAAGCTACAACTTGCTGTAACATCTCCATCACCTGGATTGTTGGAAGGTTGAGCGTTTCGTTGAACAGTATCCTCAATACCCTAAATGAAGATGACTTTGATTTGTGTCTCACACACGAGTGCCTGGTTCGCTTTCATGTTAAAGCCACGATCAGACTGAGATGGGTTCTTACGCCCTGGCTTTCAGAAGGGCAGGTGACACAGAACCGTGTGGTTTCCCGTGGTGGTTCTTTGTTGGAAATTGAATATGATTACTGACTATGAAGTTGCTTTATCTTCCATCTCTTCACACTATCACGCCAGACCTGAGGTGGCAGTTTGCCAGCTGGGCTTTGCAGAGGAGGTTGACATTCACTCTCTGAAGCTGAGTTCATGCGGTTTATAGATGGGGTCCGTTCTCGGTGGTAACGGACATGCTGTCGAGTTGAGTCACTTAAACTAGCTGAAAAATAAATGAGTTCCCCTTACACTTTCCTTCTCTTCTTCTAGTTACAGCTGCAGAAAACCCAGTATTTGCAACTGGGACAGAGTCGTGGCCAGTACTACGGTGGGTCACTGCCAAATGTGAATCAGATTGGGAACAGTGCCATGGATCTCCCCTTCCAGGTGAGTTACTTTCTTTGTGTTGGTTAATGCTGTGTCTGGGTCTATTTTTGCCTCACCTAGGAGATGGAAGCAAATAATGCCAGGTGATGTGGAAAGCACAGTGGGGGTGTGGAAGAAGGTACCCCCCAGGTGGGGTGTATGTTCCATAGAAGCAATGCATGGATTCTGGGAGAGGAGAATGGGAATGGGACACAGACTGGTATCAGAATAGTCTGTTTTCTTTGGGCTGGCTGAAAAGTAGATGTAGGGAAGTACTGGGTTTTCTTTCCCCTGCTGTTGTGACTCCAGAGGTAATGCACCACAGAGAGAACGTCAGTGTTTCCTGTGAATGCTTTGCTGTTAGTATGCATGTTTGGACAGAAGATTTGTACAGTGGTTAGGATTAGGGGATGGATGCTTTTGGGACTCTTGATTTCTATAGTCATTTGATTTCGGGTACTCATAATAATTAAAGTTCCTGCATTAGTTCTCTTTTTTTGAGAGGTAACATTTACATTTTCCCTCATAAGGACGTGGCAGGAATAAAACGTTGCAGTTTGTGGGTTTCTGCTGAAGACTGTATTAATAAATACAGAGAAATATTGATGACGTCCTCTAACTGCCTTTTGAAATCCATGTAGGCAGCTGAATTTGGTGGAGGTTAAAAGCTGGAGTCTTGTGCAGGAGGAGAACCAAATGGCTATTTTAATCTGATTGCCTTCAGGGAACACAGTGCAGGGTTTGTAATGTCACAGAGTCCTGGGTCTGACTCCACAAGGGGCTGAGCTTGTCAAGGTTTTGTCTGGAGTTTCTTGGGAAGGAGGTTCATGGTTCCTGTTCTTTTCAAACAACAGCATTTCAGTATGTCTGTGCCTGAGGGCCGTTAAGGACAGTTACTACATAGATTCCTTTAGCCCTGGAGCTAACAAGGGGCTTGAAAGGGGATATTTAAACATTTATGAAGTGACTGAAGGACGGGAGGGAAACAACTTGTCCTTAAACTCCAGGGTTTGCACAGTGTTCATGCACATCCCTCAGAAAATACCCAAAGGTGATCCTGTTACAGATAACAATGGTGACAAGTGAAAACATGAACCCGTGCATCTGAATCAGGGCCGAATCTGGCCAGGTTTTTCAGTTTCAAGCTGAAATAGGATGAAATGGCCAGCAGATACTTGTTGGAGCAGGGGAGGCCTGTCTGGCTGCCTCTGGTGGAGTGTTAGTGTCTGAGAATGTTGGTTCTTTGCATTTACAGCACAACGGAGCTGTGGCAGAAGCCTTTGGAGCAGTTCCTGTCTCTTTGGTAAACAAGCCCTTAGGTTTGTGCAGATACGTATCTGGGACTGGCGTGCTTTTCCCCAGGCAGATACGTATTGGAGCACCCGTTACACTTTGCTATGCACAGTATTTATTTGATTCACCGTCCCAGCTCCAGAGGAGGCCTGGTCTGTCACATAAATACAGGTTTTGCCATGCATCCCAGTTTGGAACATGCATAAGAAGCTCTGTACAGATTCCCTGGACTTGCTGTGGTCTGTCATGTGGTTACTTCTGGTGTATGGGGGATTCATTTGATGCAGACGGTGGTTTATTTGCACTGTCTTGGCCTGTGATTTAAGCAATCTCCAAGCATGTGCTCTTAGCCTGCATGCTGAGCTCCATTGGGAAAGGCAGAATGATGACCCAATGCTGCTTGTCACCAGGAGGCACTGAGATGTGAACTGGCAGCAGGTACCACTCCCCTCCTTCCCCCTCAGCCACCTCACTCATTTGTACTTCAGAAGTAAATGTCTTGATAAATCTTAAAGGGACACTGTTGCTTTAGAGCTTTTTCCTTCCTGTCTGTCTTTTTTCTCTTATTTTTCAGTGTTTTGTGGAGTTTTAGTTCTGATCTCAAGTCCTTGAATGTCTCTCAGGGACGCGACACAGTTCAAATTCTTAATTTTCCACATGAAGACTCTGAGCATCCAAGTCCATGCTCAGAGCTGCTCTGCTTTCAAAATCACAGCTTTTTACTCTAATGAAGTACCAGGTGCCCTGTGGGGATGGGGATTGAGGTGAAGGTGCGTTGCCTGGTCTCTGCTCCAGAGGAGGTTTCCTGGGATGGTTGCTGGAGGTGATTGCCATTGTCTCAAGTGTTTGTTCTTTTCTGATTTCCATAAGCAAGTCAGGGATTCACTTGGGATCTTTGTTCCTGGGAAGCCAGAGAACAGCATCACCCCCAAATTCCTTGCTGTAGAAGTTGTTGCGCTGTGATGGGGCTTGGTCCCTGTTTGCTTGTGCCCGTGTTGTACTCATGTTGGATTTTTGTTGTGGCTTTAATACAGAAATTGTACCAAAAAAGGCGAAAACTTAAGAAATAACTGTTTGCATTCAGCTCTTTGTCTGTACACTCACATGCATTGGCTTCCTTTGAAATTCCAGGTGAGCTCTGCATTCTGTATGCTCCAGACTGGCTTCTCCTTTTTAGCAACGCTGTGGTTGAGCAGAGGAAATTGCTTTTCCTGTTGACCTTCCAATCACGCATGTCTTTGCAGATTTTGCTGCCTTTTGGAGAATTGATGCAACAACGGGACAAGGAAGAGTTTGAGACCTTTTGTTGTTGCTTTGGAGCTACAGATACGCCCAGTTCTGTGTGGTGCCAGTTAGGTAGAACCAGATTGTTGTTGAGTGTTTGCAGCAGAGATTAAACCAAGGTGTTCTAATTTAAATGACTTAAAACTGAGATGCTGTGACTTGAGGTTTCTAAGTCAGTAGACAAGGAAGTCAGACTTGCTAAGGAACTGGAGCAAGCCACCATGATCTTAATGGCTGAGAGAGCAGTAAAAAGTCACTGTGCTCCCTTCCTAGCCCTGTGTTGACTTAAGCAATATTCTGCTGCATATAAAGTGTTGGCCCTGAAATGAGCAAATAAACACCGCAGCCTCCTTGCATCCGTTGGTATTAACCCAGGTTGTGTGTGCCTAGAGGGAGAGGAGACTAATATTTGCTGACTAGAGAAGAGTTTTAAATAGTAGAAGGACTCTTTAAAAAGTTCTTACAAACCAAACATTGGAAAAGAGCTGTGAAACTTGTTAGAAATCCTCAGTGAAACAGCCCAAACCGGACACTTGGGAGAGAAGAAAAGCAGCAGAGACAAAAGCTTGACATGGGAGCCAGATGGTTCTGTGGCTTGGCAGACAGGACAGTGCATTTGCCACGTGCAGCACCTGAATGGAGGAGGAAAATTTGGTTTTCCAAACAGATGGTGTTGAGGGACTCAGCAAAGCTGTTCACATTGGCAAGCACTGGAAGGCTGTGGAGCCTTTTTCCCCCCAGAGACCCATATATTGCTGTTAGAGTGGGACCATTTGGTACTTCCTTTCCTGCCCCACAGGTATTCACTGGGAAGGGCTTTTGAAAACACAGGAGTTTTCCAGTTTTGCCTGGGAATTCATCTTCCCTGTCCCTCCTCTGCCGTCCTCATGCTCTGAATTCGCTTACTGACAAGTGAATGCTCTCCAGATAATGGTAGTGACAGGGCTCAAAGTGGAATCAACCCACCCAGGTGCAGCCTGAGCGAGATGAAAATCACTTACTGGATGCTGTAACTTTTTGTAGACAGGGGAGGAAGGAAACTGCTTTTCTTTTAATTCTGTCAGTGTCCCCTTAAAACAATCCCACTGAGAGGAGGGGTGAAAGGAGGCTCTGAGAGAACGTGGCGTGTTCTGGTGAACGTTAGGCTCACTGCATCTCCTTCCTGCATCTCCTGCCCTTGTAGTTGAAGCTCTGGTTGCCAGCATGTTCCTTCTGGATGCATGCTGCATGCTGCACCGAGGGGATGGACCCAGCAGTTGTCAGGAGGCTCCTGCCACGCTCACGGTGGTGTTGCAGAGCTACAAAGGCTGGAGAGCAGCGCTGATGTGTGCCAGGGCAGGTCTAGCATGGTCTGCCTCCACTTGTCTCTGATCTCTGTCTGGAAGAGAGAGCCTTAGTAATTGCTTTCCATGGCTATTATGAAAGTGATAGTGAAGGAAACATGTACATGGTTACACTTGCCCATATCCTTTTTGAGTTTCATTCCGTAGAGTAACGCAGCCTTGCATACAAATGGCTGGGGGCTGGGCAGACTGCTCCTGCGTGTGGTTTTCTGCTTATAATTTCATTTGTGTCTCTCAGACTCCTTTTCAGTCCTCGGGGCTGGACACAAGCAGAACAACTCGGCACCACGGGCTGGTGGACAGAGTGTATCGTGACAGAAACCGCCTCGGCTCCCCGCATCGCCGCCCGCTCTCCGTGGATAAACATGGAAGACAAATATCCTTTGGCTGAGGAGCTGGCAGGGACATCCCTTCCCAGTTCTCACAGTTCCCTTCTTCCTCCCTCCTCACCTGTCAGCAGAGTTGCTTCCCATCTCAGTTAATGTCATCTGCTTTTGCTGAACTGTGATCTAGTCTGTAAATACAGACTACCCTGTGAAGTAAGCATTTACCTCTCTCAGTTTCCTCAGCTCTAAGTGGGGATGCACACAAAGCTGAGAGAGACTGAGATCCTTGGGGTGAGTGGTGACAGCCAGCATGGCTTCACTAAGGGCAAATCGTGCCTGACAAATTTAGTGGCCTTTCTACAACAGGGTTACAAGGTTTTGACAAGGGCCTGTAGGGACAGGACAAGGGGGAATGGCTTTAATCTGCCAGAGGAGAGACTGAGCTGAGCGCTTAGGCAGAAGTTCTTCCCTGTGAGGGTGCTGAGGCGCTGGCACAGGTTGACCTGTGGCTCAAACATCGCAGCTATCCAGATAATGCTTTGTTTTGAGTGTCCTTTTAAAGTCAGGTTGCTCCCCGTAAGGAGGCTGCTTGCCTTTCCCATGGGAGCGCAGTCGTTGTGACAGGGTCATTTGAATTATTCCTTAGGGAAAGATCTCAAGTAGGCTTCCTCCTTGAGTGAGCAAGTGGTGTGCTTCCTTAACTGCTGGAGCCACGTGGACAGCTGTCCGTATGGCACTGTGTATCTGTCACCTCCCTCAGACACAAGCTGGAGAAGGTTGGTAGCACAATTGTCTATGTTCTCTGATCCTGCAACACTACCACGTCCAACAGGAGCCTTGGTTGCTCCCCACAGCATTTTGCCATCTGAATTTGCCTTCCTGAATTTAGGATTCGTTTTCTTCTATTATGCTTAATCTCTTAGATGCCCTGCCTTTCAAATGAAGGTGTTTCAGCTAATGGCATCTTTGCAAAGGCAAATCTTGCTGGGTGTTCCAGGGCATACCCCAAAATTGAGCTGTCAAAGACCTGGGTGTTTCTCCCTGCGCAGCAGCTGGGTTAGTCTGCCCTTGTAAGCATTTGAGTTTGAGTCATTTCCCCTCCCTGTGAAACAGGGATGTTTTCTTTTCAAAGACTGGTGTAACCAAAGTATTTCTAAGCAGTTTTCAGCTTCAAAATTGCATTATTTGATCGTGCATTATCTTAACAAAGCTTATCAAATAATTCTGTAGTGACAGCCACCACTTTATCCTGTGGTGGATAATCTCCATCCCATTGTTGAAGCAATTGCTTTTCAAACCTGAATGAATTTGTTCTGTGAATTGATGGTTTCATGGGGAAATTGTGCCTGGTGTGTGCCATGTGTAGAGTAGGGTTTTTTTTAATGCAGAGTGTTCAGGTTTTCCTGAGTTGGTTCCATTTGTCTGAATTGAAGCTTCCTTTTCTCTAGAGACAATAAAAATTCATTTTTCTGGCCTTCTTTCCAGGACAAATTCCGATTCTGCCTTGCACCAGAGCACTATGACTCCAGCTCAGCAAGAGTCCTTCACAGGAGGGTCACAGGACATGCAGCAGAAAAGAGGTGAACGGGGGAAATAGTTGTAGCTTGCAAAGCATTGTACTTCAGATTGCATGCACATGTGTTGCTGTTCACCTGTTTCTGTCAAGATACCTATGTGTGATGCCTTCTAGATTCAGATGCACAAGAATCGGAGCAAAGAGCCACATTTACTCTTCTGGGCTCTGAGATCCAGAAAAGATCATACAAAGCTAAGGCAGAACATTTTCCTGACCCCTGTATTCTGTGACTCCAAGACCTTGCCCTGTGGGGATAAATAATGTGAGCTGTGGGACCCCGGTGGTGAGGCTGCTGGCGGCGGTACTAGAGCCTTGCAGATTGGAGTAACTTGTGGACAAGTGTAGAGGTCACAGGCGTTCCGTGGTCAGGGGTAAATATCATGAAGGAGCAAGACTTCATCTAGTTGTTGTTCTGGGATTGTGATCAGGGAATGCAGCCTCAGAGGCAATGCTTACAGCCAGTCCTCTGATCCCATTTGGAGTTAGGAGCTGGAGCAGCGCAACCCTCCGGCGCTAACAATTCGGGTGCCCTCTGCTGGCCCTTGCTCCTGCTGTCAGCACAAATAAAACATGAAAAGCTCTTAAATCTGCCCAGAGAAATTTAATCCTTAAACAATCACCCAGAGCTGGGTGAACACCCAGGACTCAGGTGCATGTGAGCTGTACTGCAGCTCTTCCATGTGCTTCCAGAGCTGTAAAACATTAAATAATGATCACCTTAAGCAGTCTTGTGTAAATATGGATTTAGAGTGATCACTCTTAAAGGCTTCTGGTGATGCATCTCTCTGACTGAGCTTTCTTTTGCTGTTTGTGTCACCTTGCTATTAGCATGATGAAACAGTTGCTTGCTCTGAACAAACCAATGTTCTGTGAATATGGAGAAGGAACAGCTTTATAGCATTTCCCTATCCTAGGGAAGATGGTCCAGATTTTTCCCCATTTGAATTTGTCCTGTTGGCCACCCATTAAGCATCAGGTGTGCACCACTTGGCAAAACGCAAAAGACAGGAAAAGCTAGGTCCCAAGATACACTCTTCCATTTAGAGACTAAATTGGAGGCCAACCTTTTTTGAAGTGTTGTTTGCTTTGTTGTATTTTGAAGCCTGTGATGTCTCCTTGCTGGTTAAATACAACTTTAGTCTCTTCTGGTGTTCATATTTTCAGTTCTGATCTCCCAACAGTGCCACTCTTTCACATTCAGTGCTAATAAGTTACTTCAGAGTTCTCAAACAGTTGAAACTTCCAACCTGAATGTTTTTTATTGAAAAGCTTAATATGATACAATCCCTGTTGGTCTTATTTTTTTAGTCTTATTACTGACTGTCCCTGGCATGGAGGAGACCCCCTCTGAGGCAGACAAAACCCTCTCTAAGCAAGGATGGGACACTAAAAAGGTAGGAATCTCCCATGCCAAAGTGTACCCATTTTGTTTTCTAAATGTATTTAGTTCAATGAATGCTCTAAATATTGTCAATCGAAACAAAGTACTTAGAGAGATTAGAGATTAAATGCTGTATTTAGAAATAAATCACTAAATGTTAGCTCAGAAAGGCACTTTATATGTATGTGTGTGTGCACGTGTTTGATAATACCAGGAGAAACTCTACATTTGAGCCTTGTTGGGCCAGTAAAGCAGAAAAGGTGGTAAGTCTCTCACAGAGCTCTTGTGTAGAAATGTATTAAATAAAACTTCCTAATTGGAGTATATCCTAAGCATTGATTTCCAGCAGGATCTTTGCCTTTAAACATGTCTTCCTTCTCTTTTAGACTGGGTCATCGAGACCTAAATCATGTGAAGTTCCAGGAATCAAGTAAGTTTTGAGCAATTTCTTTTCTCTAAAGAGCATTGAAATCTCTAAGGAAGGATGTTGTGTATGGAATGTCCTCCTGCTTTTGCGCTTTCTGAAAAGCCCTGAGATGGTGCAAGTGCAGTATGTGCAAGACAAGCCAGAACCTCTGTGAGTGAGCCCTTGGATCGTAAATCTCTGGCTATGCAGCACAATAGATAATACAACAAACAGTGCAATATACAGTTTGTATATGGCACCTTCCTTTTTCAAAACAGACTGTACAAGATTTGTCCAGGCTGACTTGTAATCAGAGACCTGTTTTCTTTTTCTCTCTCCCTTATTTAGCATCTTTCCATCAGCTGACCAGGAAAACACTACAACACTGATTCCTGCTACGCATAACACAGGTGGCTCCCTGCCAGACCTGACAAACATCCATTTCCCTTCCCCTCTTCCAACACCGTTAGATCCTGAGGAATCCACATTCCCAGCCCTGAGTAGCTCCAATAGCACCGGAAATCTTGCTGCCAATCTGACTCACTTGGGCATCAGCACGGCCAGTCAGGGTAAGAGCAGAACTCTGGGGCACTTCTGCACATTGTCCATAATCATAGAATCGTGGATTGCTTTGGGCTGGAGAGGACCTTAAAGCTCCTCCAGCTCCAACCCCTGCCACGGGCAGGGACCCCTTCCACTGGAGCAGCTTGCTCCAAGCC
>JAVHNF010068961.1:0-12213 GCA_034783455.1 Micropsitta finschii | reverse complement strand
AGCTGTGGCTGCCCCATCCCTGGCAGTGTTCAAGGCCAGGTTGGATGGGGCTTGGAGCACCCTGCTCTAGTGGAAGGGGTCCCTGCCCATCGCAGGGGGTTGGAACTGGATGAGCTTTAAGGTCCTTTCCAACACAAATCATTCTGTGACTGTATCACACACAAACCTGCAGGGCATTGAGCCTTTGTATAATGCAGCCTGCCTGGAAAGCCATGTTGGTGCAGGATTAACTATCAGGTTAACCAGCATTTCGGAGCAGCTGCACCAACCCAACTGTTTAGCAGCTTGCCTATGGAGCTCAACAGGAATAAATCCTTGAGCTCTAACACCCTCTCTCAATCCAAAACTTCCACACATCAACAAAATGACTTCTGAAGAGAGAGGCTGTAAGACTGCAAAACTGACTGAAGCATCAGATACAAACTGC
This sequence comes from Micropsitta finschii, assembly GCA_034783455.1. Classification (NCBI taxonomy): domain Eukaryota; kingdom Metazoa; phylum Chordata; class Aves; order Psittaciformes; family Psittacidae; genus Micropsitta; species Micropsitta finschii. The sequence continues at coordinate 11,786 of JAVHNF010068961.1, read as the reverse complement.
TCATGTCAGAAACATCCAATACTACAGGAGTGAACTGATTTCCCAGCATTTGAAGCCCATTTCCTGCCAGTACTGCACTTCAAAACCTGATGAGCTAAACGGATGGTGTGACATCAGAACAGGAGAGAGCAGCTTTAATGTTTCAAGTGTCTCTACAAGACAATCTGAGAGCAGACCCTAAACACAACATTCTCCAGCATATGTAAATGTGAGATCTAAGGCACTGAACTGAACCTCTCAAACCAGAGCTGTGGCAGCTGCACCCATGAGGGGCCCTCACCACTGCACCAGAGGCTCACAGTGCTGGGGAAAAGATACTGCTCTAGGATAAATGATTGCAGTGCTGGTGCCTTTAGTCTTTCAAAGTCTATTCCATTGGTTTTAAGATAGCAAAGGAATTAAAAACCACATCCTGTTAGATGATCACTCTGTATCCTACTCACCTTCAGCAGCCAGCCAGTGTACATTACTCTTTTTAATTCCTTAAGGATGTGATTCTCTTTTCCCTCACTCAGATACTTTTCCAGAGCAAAATAAGTAAATACCCTTGTTTAACTTCTTCTAAAAGAAATACTTACACATATTAAGAGTTTACATCATGCCTGACATCCTACAGAAAAGCAGTTATTTATACTGACCTCATAAATATAAAAATGTTGGTTTTATTCAAAGAAACTTCAGCTTTTAAACCTAAATCATAAGTTCAGTATTTCTCATTTGACAGTTCTATCTGTGCTAACTGCAATTCACATTAAAGACGATTCAATATAAAGCTAAGAAAGGATTGCTATTTTTCTTAAAATAGGTGATGACAGTGCCATAAAACCATTTTCCAGAAAACACGAATTTTCATGGCTATTCCTGTCCATATACAGAGAGATTGTTTTACCTGTTGCATTAAGACTTGTTACAACCATTTGCAAAGCCGATCAAAAGACAGAAGTTTCACTCCCTTAATACTGAACATATCGAATGCATGACTAACTCCCTATCTAGCGACTCACTGTTACATTACTCAAACTTCACTGATAATAGAAACCAAAACTATTCAGGGATGCCAAAGAAATACATCTGGCCATACAGAATTTCAATAGAATAAGAAATTTCAAAAAGCACATGGATAGAAAATTGAAAAAAATCACTTTTTTTTCCCTTTGGAGGGCTTTGCAAATAAGGCAGGATCGATCTGGTCTCGAGACAGACCTCGCACTGAAAACAGCCTTGCTGCTCTTTCCTTTAAAGTGCCTCCACATTTCAGTCCTAGAGACATCAATCCCATCTTCAGTTTGTCTAAACCCAGGGCTTCCATTTCAGCAGCAGAGTTGAACACCATCAGGTCTATTGGTTCCACCTCCTGCAAAGAGAAAACATCCCATCAGACTATTATTGTTGTCTTCCTGATTGGTCTGGGGAAGCATAAGCAGACAGACTGCTTCATTTTATAGAAGAGCTTCAATTAGGATTGTCTCAACCTCCTAATTACTTACTATAGTTGAGCAATGTCTCAATGTGTATCATGCTGCATATTATTAGAGGTACTTATGCTGCCCAGGCAAAGTATTACTGCATCACTGTAGTAACTGAAGCTAGCCAGCAGTAAGTAACTGTAAGAGCTATAGAAGTACTCCTCAAAACCATGAATTAAATCAGCCCACCATCTCACCTAGCACTTCAGTATCTTACCCTTGGTTTCCAGAGACATGGCAAAACCAACAGCCCCTTCTGAGCCCAACATTGAATATAACCAATATACCCCAGCAGGAGCGGGAAGGAGGATGAACAGTTATTTCTAGTGCAGTTACACTGTAATTACAAAAATATATATAAACCCACCCTCTTTTTAGTAAGATTTCTCAAAAAGCAAGTCCTGAACTTCACATCTCATCCTGCCACAAGAAAATGGATTAAAATTTCATCTTGAAAGGCAATTAGTATATTTGCAGAGTAATCGAGGGTGAAAGGGACCTCTACAGATTGTCTAGTCCAAGACCAGGACCTTGTCCACAAAAGAACATGGACAAAGACTGGATAATTCAAATGCTGGAAAACACGAAGCATGAACACTCTAAAAAGGACACAAAAATCTATGCCCATTTCACTAGATACTTAAAAGCGTGTATTAGTTTTACGGTACGTATCATGATGGAGTTATCAAAGAGACCTCAGACAACATAATGCCAGCAGTGGGAATAGGACCACTCCATTATGCACTCAGCAAAAACAATTAGCCCTAGCAGAATTAGAACCTTTGTCCTGCTAAGCATACAAAGAGAGACTGGTTGCCTCATTATTCTCATCCTACTTGAAAAAAAATATCCATCCAGGGCTATTATAAAAGTATTTCCACCTGCAATAGCAATCTGCCACAGCATTGGTGGAGTTTCCTGTTCTAGGAATAGTCTCGCAAATACTGAGCAAAAGGTAAACAGAGAAGAATGGTAAACATCCTGTTTAAAATTTGCCAGCTCTAATAGGTACAGTAGATGACAAAGTTCTAATTTATCTCACTGCATCCTTGGCTGTTTTCCCATTTAACTGTACTAAACTTCCACTTGTCAGAATTCAGCCATTGGCAGTGGTAGCTGATGGTAGGCTTGAATCCAAGCCAACTCCTTAGCCTGAAAAATGAAGCCACATTTTGTTTTACTGCTAGAATAAGTCTAGATTCACTACCCCTAAAAATGTTTAATAGTAGTATCATGCAATGAACAACAAAGTCCAAGTATGGACATCTTTCACTGCCAAATATTAGTTGGGATTTCATCAGTTCAGTGGGAAAAGCCACAGTCTCTCCTGGCTGGAAGACTGATCCAAAGCCTCTTCAGCAAAAGAATGCCAGCCATCCTCCTGTCAGAGGAAGACGTTCCTGTTCCAGAGAAACATGGTCAGCCCTTCTCTTGATGTGGCTGAGGGCTGTGACACCAACTCAGATTGCCAGCGCAGGTAATGGTATGGCAGCACTACAGACCTGCTTCCAACACAGATATAGCAGATGATCCATTTTAAAACCCCTCTTCTACCACCCTCTGCAGTTCAGATGAAGGCCATCATTTACACTAATCCTGTCTCTTTAGTGAAGGAGCTGCTGCTTCCAGACCTTCAATGGTCAACGAAGAACTGAACTTTACCCTTTACCCTTCAGGTAAAAAGGGTAAAGTCTTTTTACCCTAAAAACTAAGAAAGATTGATCAGCCAACTGGTTTAGGGGATGTCTACTTAGAACAACTTCTAATTTAAACACTGAGGTCAACTAAAACATTAAAGTCAAATTATGTTATAGATAAGATTAACCAAATTGGACAGTGTTTGGTAACGAGCAAGAAGTATTTTTAAGAGCTTTTCATTCTACAGGAGGGTTTTATTTTCCTTTTTCCCATCCAAGAAGAATTTTGGATCCAGATTGTAACTATTTACGTAGAAGAAGAAAAACCAAAACCGAAACACCCCCAAGAGAAACATGGATCCCAGGAAAGACAATACTAGACAACCAAGGGCAACTGGATCTTAGTAGAAACTTTAGACTATTAAAATCTTAATCTTACAACATTCTTTCTTGACCCATCCTACTTAGCATCTCTCAAGACAATGCTACCATCCTACAATTCAACCTTCTCCATGGAGACACTGTCAATGAAGAACGTTCTTTGGCTGCAGTTCCCATGAACTTGCTACATTCCCTTGTCCTAAGTTGTAGGACTCATGTTCAGTTAAGCTGGTTTTCCTTTTAACTTTGGGATTTTTTTGTGCTCTGAAGCAAGCTTTGGAGATTCCATTAGCTTCTTAGGGAAACTATGATCATTCAAGCACACACATCTAATGCACTGAAGTCACAGATACAAATCCCCTCCCCTTTTATGCAACCCACAAAGGGCAAAGTGATTGAATAAAAGCAGCTGAAGAAAACTATGACACATTTTGTACTGCTTCATACTTACTGCACTCTGTAACTGGTTTGTTTCCTGTGCCTTTGGAGAAACACTTTCTTGCTCCTCTTCTTTTGGAGCTTGGGCTATTTCATTCTTTTCTTGGGCCTTCTCCTTCAGGGGCTTTGTCATTGTACTGTTTCCTTCAGCTGGAATTTCAGGTTGCCCACTTGTGCTTGTCTCTCCTTGCAGATCTCTTCCACTACATTCCGGCTGCTCCAGAGGCTTCTCAGTTGCACAGGTAGTTGGACTATCCTCTGCCGGCTCCACAGAGCTGCTTGAACATGCACTTGAATTTCCAGCATTTTCGTTACATCTGCTGCCTGATGGACAACTTCCATCAGATGCATGAGGAGAATCATCTTCACTGTCACCCTCAGAGTCCAAACTGTCACAGTCATCCAGTCCTTCCAACCCCAGCCTGGCACAAACAGTGTGTTACACATTAATGTTCATCTATTTTAACCTTTAAAACAAAATAATTATTTTTATTGTCATATTTCTCTTCCCAAACCTCACTTCAGAGAGATCTTGTGAGCTGCTCTAGTTAGGATAGTTTAGTGAATGGAAGAGCTGTTAATACTGAACAGGACCCAAGATACCCCAAAAAACAGGTACTTTTTTTTTTACAGCATTCCCAATACAGAAATGTGTGCTACCTACTGCTACTTGAAACACTGGAATCACTAAGATTTCTCTTGCATGTTACATTAGGTGAAAGATGCCAGGAATAAAAAAAAGAAATCTTTTTTCAGTTCATTGTAAATTTAATTAATTAATGAAAAAAGGACAATGGGAAGGAGCAGAATATAACTGTATTAGAAGGGTTTAGTTCAGATAGTTTGCCTGCTCTAGCTGGGACAGAACTGTAAGAACACAGCAACGTTTACTTTGAGTTCTCCAATTTAATCAGTTCCATTTCCCTATTCCTATTGAAGTCTACATCTAAGACATTGCTCACTTGTATCTACCTAACCATTCATCCTGTTAAAGGCTTAACACTGGAGTATGAAAACAAGGCATAATGCTTACCAAAAACACTTCCTTTTTCGAGGTTTGGTTCCATTCATTCCAGATTCACCTGGACGCTTCCGAATACCGCTGCTCTCTGGTGACACCATTTTGCTTGAAGAGGCCTGCAATCCTTCAAAAGAGAATTAAAAGTCTATTTCATCAGTACACAATTCGTATCTTACAAATTCTACTTTCCATTTCAGATGCAATTTAAAACACTAACTGAAAATAACTGCTATTGATGCACATGTGAAGCACTGAAAGATTCAAGACTCAGCAGCAGCAAAAGCTTTTCTACATGGCTATATTAAGGCAAAGAGTGAATTCAACTTGGAGTCCTCAAGTGAACTCTCAGGTTCTACGGATGTTCATTCAGCCTCAAGTTTCACTAGCAAGCTGCCAGCAAGGGAACAATACATAGATAAATAAAGTAACTACAAAGAACAGTGAAAGAAATAAGGTCTTTTCTAGTTGGATTCTATTTCTAGTTTTTACATAAGACCCGTTTATATTTTACCATGTCACTAAAAATGACTGAAAAATTCTTATACCTGAACTAGCAATACTTTCAGAATTTTGCTTAAAAGCAAATAATAAATAGTGAGATAACACCACAGCACAGCAAGACAAAGCATCACTTGTATGTGTGTTATGCTGTTCAATAAGAGAAACAGCAGACAGAGGGGAAAAAAAAAATCAAGTCCAACAAATTTTACTGGAATTTAAAATCTCATTCAATTGAAAGAGTTACTGTCAGAATTAGGGTTTATTTTCCATTTTCATACTGGAGTGAGGCTATAAGGACTTTAATTTTTTAGGAGAGGAAGTGAGGTTAAACTGTAATACCTTTAAGGACTGAATCTTCCAGTCTCTCAGCCATTTCATGACACTGCTGCTGGTAGTCTGGGTTGGTGAAAAAGTGCTTTGGCTCCGCAAGTTTCCGCTGCAGCCTTTCCAAGCGTCTCTGCTCCTTCTCTGCTTCCCGTTCTGCTTGCTGCTTCACCCATTCAGCCATCCTGCAGATAACAGAACCATCAAAATGAGTGTTTCCAGCATTTAATGTAATATCAGTTTGTTGCTTGGCAATTACTGAATGCTTCTACCACCTGCTAGGATGGGAAACAATGGGAAAAGACAACTAACAGCACCCAGGGGAGTTACTGAAGAAATATATAGAGATTTTGCCACAGAAAAGAGAGTAAAGTTTATTTTGGAAGCTAGAAACAGCAGTAAGGTCACATATCCCCAATACCACAGTCTGCAGCTTCTGAGAGAACTGTGAGAATTCCAGATGAGAATCTCAGAGGTGCACATCAGCCTCTCAGAAGCAGGCTGCAGTATAACCCCTCCTATTCTGTGCTAATATAACTACAGTCAAAGAATCCTGTTGGCTTCTAGTCCATTTGTGCTTAAGTTCTCACTTTTGTTCTTCTGCATTATTCAAAATAAAATGTCATTTCTAAAACAGGCTCTCATTTAAGCTTTTGTTAAGTGAGCTGCATGGCCAGTTTATTTTATAGCTCTAGCCTCTAAGAAAATGCCTTACGCCTTCTCATGGTTGACATCTCGAAGTCTCCTTCCACTGAGATCTCGGCAAGCCTCTCTGTTTGTTGTCTTCTCGATCTGAGCACCAAGTGCTCGCAGCATAGACCCAAACCCTGAGAAAAGAGACATTAAGAATTAGCTAAAGCAGAAAGAAATGGAGATGAGCTATTACACAACAAAAGAGTTAATTATGGATAAAGAACACACTGAATTCAACACCTTCCTCTCCCTCAATGCAACTGAAATAAAGAGTAGGTTGAAAGTTGCAACATGTCAGAGAACTGTCATTGGGTGAAATGCTGAAAGACTTAAATGGAAGGAAAAGGTACCCAGCATTTACCACTCATCTCAGTTTTGTACTCCTGGTATGACACCAGATGGACCCCAGATTTACTAGGACCTGTGCAGCACTTCTAACACAAAAGCCTATTTCTGGACCCCCCCAGCAAAATGTTTTGAAACCTTTTTTGTCTCAAGATAACATTTTGCCAGGATATATCTCCTCCTTAAGCCCCTTCAGACTCCACCAAACTTAAACCACCTTTTAAAAACCTAAAAAAAGGTAAAATAACTTTTTTAGAAGACAGCCTTAACCACTTCATCAAGGTGATCATGATGTCCAATATTATGCTGGAGAGCCTCCAAAATAGATCTATATACACTCCTCAGCCACTAATTACTCATAGGCAAGACAGCTGATTTCTCTCACTTGGTCCCACCTTATGTTGTCTCAGCTGGAGAAAGACATTCATTTAACTACGTCAAAGAAACACACTGTGTTTATCAATACTAATATAATCCAGCCAGCAATTTGGAAGTGCCAAGCACTGCTTTTTAACAAGAAGATGAAGAAATCTGTATTTTTTAGTACCCCACAAGTACTTTTAAGGAGTATTACAGTCACCAATACAAACAGCCTACTGTATCAGGAGGCAGAAAAAGCTTTGTGTTCAGCTAATAAAACAGCTGTCATTAGGAGAATTTCTGTAGCTCATGAAACATGCTACTGAATTTTACATTCTGAAGACTGTGGACCTAACTGCTACACCTAGCCAGCTGTGTTCCCAAAAATCAACTAAGGTCACAGGTAATAATAAAATACTCAGTTCAGTTCTACGCCTGCATAATTTGTACTCTGCTGAGATCATACAACAAGTCCCAGTAGTTCTGACCTGGTTTTGTTTGCCTGGTTTTATCAGGCTTTTAAGTTACAAAGTCAAAACAAAAGGAACCTTTTAGAAAGCAAACAAAATTGTTAAAGAACACTTTCAAACTGACCCCAGCGGCACATCAGCAACACTGAGTGAATCACAGAATGCACATCCTGTGTTGCATTCTGTCATCTGTTATCCCAGGATAACTGAAGCTCAGGGACAACAGGTGAGGAAAAAGCATCCTGTATTATGAACCTCTACCATATGCACCACTTTTAGGGCACTTAAAGAAACCACACCACCTCCTAAGCTATAGCAACAACATTTATTTCCAGTTCTATCCACAACTGAAGGCAGCAAAGTAAGCTGAGCTGCAGTCTGATGCAAGGCTGCACAGGTATTTAGCACAGTGCAACAGCTGGAAAATACCAAGAACTGGATTCAAAAAACAAACATGACTCCAATTACACTCAAATACTTTGCTAAACTTGCTTCACCCATCATATTCCATTGTGGGGAAAGCCCACATTGCCAGTGGCTGTACTGCTTTATATGATTGATGTACATCCTCAGTAACATGGTTTAAATATTTTATCAATATAAGGAGTCCAGCTTAGATTGAATTCTTTAGTTCTTATGCTACAGAGAGCTTGGAATTTATATAGGGCTTTTTTTCCAAATAAGAGAAGGCAATTAGGCCATATAACATACTCAAACCACAGACTATTCATACCTGGAATACTTCTCCTAAGTGACCACGAATGAAACTTCAGAGCCTAAGAAGCCGGGTACTTTTAAACACAATTTCAACTCTGAAGTCGCTCTAATGCACTTTACAGACTTCTACTAATAAAGCTAAGCTGACCAGGGATGCAAAGAAGAGCTATGCCAGCTACTCAATTCTCAGCTTTGCATGTAGACTTCGGTTTCAGCTCAGAAACATTATCACGTTCATCCACATTACAAGAGATCTAATATATCAGGACTGCTGCTATCAACATAGACTACAGTATGAGAAGTTTTCCAACCTTAGAATCTAACAGATAACAAGCAGTTAAGCAACAAACCTCCTTTGCCACCACAGAGCCTTGGTTCCAGACTATAAACGGCTCCATTTTGCAACACATCCTCATCACTTGCCAGTCGTCCATTACACTTCACATACAAGCTTTCTTCAGGAATGTTCTAAAAAACAACAAAATTGAGTCACATTATGGCTGGAATCAAACATTCTTATGAAGAAATTCATTAAGGAGTAATGTTTGTTTCCTTCCTTCCTACAGGAACCAAGAGGAAGAAAAAAACCCAGATGATCTTAAAAGCATGAATATCCTCTATAGTGCTTGGTTTAATTCTTCAGTACACAGGAATGAAGCACAGCCTAAATCAGATGACTGTAAACATGAACGGGGAACTCTTCACTACAAGTGAGACATTGAGGTGCTGGAGCAGGTCCAGAGAAGGGCAATGGAGCTGGTGAAAGACCTGGGCACCAGCCTCATAAGCAAAGGCTGAGGGACCGGGGGGAGTTTAGTCTGGAGAACAGAAGGCTCAGGGGTGACCTTATCACTCTCTACAACTACCTGAAAGGAGGGTGGAGTGAGGTGGTGGCTGGTCTCTGCTCCCAAGGAACAAGTGACAGGACAAGAGGAAATGGCCTCAGACTGCATCAGGGGAGGTTTAGACTGGATATTGGGAACAATTCCTCCCTCAAAGGGTGCTCAGGCATTGGAACAGGCTGCCCAGGGCAGTGGTGAAGTCACCGTCCTTGGAAGTGTTCACAAACGGTGCAGACGAGGCCCTCAGTGACATGGGCTAATGGTGGCCTTGGCAGTGACAGGGAACAGTTGGATGAGCTTAAAGGTATTTTCCAGCCTTGCTGATCTATAATTCTAAAAGCTGTGCTTTGGGAAAACGTACACTAAGTGTTCAAACACTCCGTATTAAAAACAAACACCACAGTTTTTGAACTGCAAAGAACTTAAGATTGATATATTTTATACACATACACTACCTACATAAGCGGCCACAGCACTCTCTTACAGCAAACCCTCCCGCTCTGCTGAGGGACAGCCACCCGCGCTGCTGAGGGACCCACCGCGCTGCGCACCGTCACCGCCGCCAGCCAAATCTCACAGTGCCCGGTGGCGAGCAGCCGGTGACCGCGGCCTCCCATCACTCTCCCCTCCCCCTCCACTCCCCACCAATATCATGCTTCAAATATTTAGCTACATTGTTCAGCATGAGAATTTACAAACCCTAAATACTTTCCTTTGTCTATAAAGAGCAAATTTCACAAGAAACAAAGTATTTCCTTCTTGAAAACTGCCACCATTAAGTTTCAAGTGACACACTTGCTGGTTGCAAGTTATTAAACCATAAAACTGATATAAACAATTATGAGGGGAAGAAATGTCAGTTTAACCCCCCCCAACTATCAAGGAAAATCGAGAAGAATCCAAAGACAGTACATCAAAAGTAACTAGTGATTCAAGAGAATCCAAATGAGTATCTGTATTTGGATACTTACAGTGCTTACACACTTTCTGGGAAAGGGGGAGAAGAATAAAATATATAAGGCTAAGGTAGGGAAAAAAGCCCCAACCAATGAACCCTTGAGATGAGTCCATAACTGACTGTAAATCTTATGTATCAGCTTTATTTACAGCAAAACATAGTTAACTTTACTCTTGATTTTTTGTAAAATTATTTTAGTGAACACATGAATATTCGTATTTAGAAGTCACAGTGTAACAGGACACAACATTTGCAAAAAGACTATGTAAAACTATCAGATGTTAAATCAATTAAATTATTAGATTAAAATGAGATTTTGTTTTGAACTCAAACAATCGTTACAGCTGAAAAAAAGAAAATAATTCCATTACTACTGTTAACTATTTTTTTCCTCTAATGCAAACCTTTCAGAGTGGAAACATCCTAAAAAAAGTACTAAATCTCACTGACAAAGCAGAACCGATGTAGTTTTACTTAAGGATAATGGGAGGTGACAAGATCACATGAAAGAAAAGGAATTATTTGAAAGCAAAACAACCAAGGTAATAAAAATTCAGGATGAGGCTATTTTTCTTCACTTGTGTACATAACAAATATCCTCAATTTGACTGCAACAGGGACAAGGGAAAAAAAAAACCAAACCGACAAAACCATCAACAGCCTTTAAAACATCTCTGAAAAAATAATGGAATATTTGTTACTGCTGCAGGAATTCTTAAACTCATTGTAACGCACGCCACCAAGGAGTAATAATTCTGCATCTTCTCCAGTGGTCTGTATGATTTCCACATTTAGCCACAAATAAACAAAAAATAAACACATCAGGTTTCACCTGTCAGGGGAGGTGGAATGTATGGCTGCAAAACCTGTTCATTAAATATTATTTTAGTACTGCGGTGCTCGAGCTCAGGTCAGGCACTGGGGTTCCATTTTGCTCAGCGCTTTACAATAGTTAAATAAGAGACATAATCCTTATTTTACAGTCAAAACACCACTAACATTTTGATTCTGTGGGCTGTATTTTAAACTGCATCAGGAAAAGTTGAGTTGCCAAAGGAATAGGGAAGTTCAGTATACTCAGGATAGTTTTCCTCTACTTTCAGACTCTTAACTATTACAATTTCTGTATTCCTCAGTTTGTAGTTTTAGTGATGCCATACAGAAGTACATTTACGTAAACATCAAGGGAAATTAAAATGTTAATCACATTATTCATGTAGCCCTTTGTTGTGAGAACCACCTAGGAGAGATACTACAATACGTATTTTACATAGCTAATAAAAGACAAGCCACTTTATGTTTTAAATCTTTATTAGATGGTAAATATTATTTCATTGCCACTTCAATAATGTGATGTGTGGATTTAAAATACAGCTGAAACACGGAGCAGTTATTGTTAGAAAAACTGGGAAAAGGGAGACACACACACGTTTTGAAATATATAATGTGAGCCTGGCTACGGATAAAGTGATCAAACCCAGCATGCAAGAGTTTACACCATAAAAAAAAATTGTCCTACAAAACACATTTACCGTGATGATTACAACCCACATGCTGGATTATGATTTTAATGATTTTTAGAACATTTGATAACAGCACGTCAAAATGCACAGCAACACGGCATCTGCTACAT
>JAVHNF010068959.1:6383-20767 GCA_034783455.1 Micropsitta finschii | reverse complement strand
ATAGCATCCTCAGGACTCACAGAGCATCCTGGGGATACCCCTAGAGAATCCCAGAGAATGCCTGCAGCACCTCCAGATCCTAAATAACATTCTTGGAAATCTAAAAGATAAAAGCATGATTTTTTTTGCTTTCATGCAACTAAATGTAGCCATCCTTAGCAGAAGCCTCAATGTTATTTCTACCTGAACCACTGGCCTGAACTCAGGCCAGGACTTGAAGGACTTTGGTCCTATTCAGAAGTGCAAAACCATTTCTCTGAAACATATGGGAGAGAACTGGTTGCTCTTACACAAACACATGGAAGAGAACTGGAGATCACTGTGCTCTATTTGTCAAAAATAAGAATCATTTGTCAAAAATAAGAACCATCAACCCCCTGGAATGACCCAGAGCATGCATATTTTCTCTTTGAAAGGCATTAACTTAGAGGTCTTTTTGTGTACCTATGGTGCAGTTGGAATGATGTTTGGAAGCACTCCTTAACAATAGCCTCATCACCATCCCTGTATCTGTGCTGGCTGTAGTGGAGATAGAATGGATTATTTACCCCTGCGTTGTTGTATAGAAACCTGTGCAAGTGAGTGGCAGAGCTGCATATGTTGCTTAGTGCTGGCAGCCAGGCCAGATAACAGCAGCAGTGGGGAAAGTCCCGTTGTGTATCTATGCAAAGCCATGGGCAGTGGTGCTTGGTGAGCTGGGGCTGTGGTGCAGCCAGAACAGCCCCATTGTCCCGCATGGTGCAAGCAGGGAAGAAGGAAGAGACAAGACTTCTCTCTGGGGAGTTCCGCCTTTGCGAGGTGCTTAAATGATTAAATTCAGCTCTGAACTTGTAATGGAAAATCTTGCATGATTCAACTTAATATCCCACAGTCTGTATTTATGGCTGAGTTGGCTTGAGTTAACATTACCTTTAGAGATACACTGCTTGCAAAACATGCACCACTAGCTAAAGCATGCCTTTTATCAAGATGGGAAGATGGGTAAGGAATATCCAGTGCTTCCCTACAAACATGCTGCTACTTGTAGCTGAATTTAATAATACTAGATTATTGTAGTGCAGTTAATATTGTTTTTTTTTCTCTTCATCCTTTTGAATGTATCTACTTAATTCTCCTACCATCCAGGAAAATAAAATCCAAACAACAACAAAAATAAAAACCCTTAAAAAAACCCCAACCTAAAACAACCCCCAAAACTATGAATACTGAAAAAGCAGAGTCAGATGGTTAGACTGGATTCAAAGAAGATACTCAGGTTCTTAGGATGACACAAGATCATATGTAGGCTCAGCTATGCTACACAGCAAAGTACACTGTACCCAGAGCTAATGTGGTGATCGGAAGCTTTGTTAGTGTTGTTCTGTTCTCCCTGGGCTAACAACAGGGGTGCCTCTCAGCATACCTACGTAGCTCCATTCCTGCAGCGTCCTCAGGGGCAGGGTAATTAGCGTGGGTGCTTTGCTATACAGACACAGCTATATTGCCTTTGGGATCTAAACTCCCAACCGTGCATGGCATTGCAATGTACCATGTAGACAAGCCAGTTTCCTCAAAGCTACCTCAGGACCTCTAACATCCTTTTGCTGTATAGTCTTGCCCAGTGTGTTAATAAGACCACAAAAGCTTAAGCAGAGAGAAGGATAGCAGTGCGGGATTTGGGCCAGAGGGTAACATTTTAGGAGACAGATGCTCTAGGGTGAGTCCCAGATATATTTTCATTTACTTTACCTCTACATCTACTTGTTACCTTTGGATTAAAGACAGTATTAAAAGTTAGCACCAGCAATGGTGAGGCAAAACAATACACCTGTATTGAGGTGTATGAAGTCCGAACCTGCTACCTTGAAACTTGCTGGTTTTTGCTTTTAGGTTCTCAGCTAAACTTATAGCTACTGAAAGATAGTTACAAACTAATGAACTGAAGCATTTTTAAAGCCTATTTCTCCATTGCTGTGGTCAAATAATAAAGGTCAACCAAGTACCCTTTATTGTTTTACAGACCCTGCTCTCTCTCATCTTGAAGTGCTTTGGAAGCATGAGTAAGCACAGCTTTGCATGAGGCAATGTGATTCCCATAGTACCAGTAGTAAATTCAAGATGCAAAGACCAGCCAAAAGTAACTTGCATTTATTAGGAAGAATGTGTCCTCTCCGGTTTAACTTATTCTTGCACTGTCCTAGGCAAGATATTCTTGTACTGACATTTTTCTTATCATCACTATTTTAATTCATGGATATCAGGTGATTGCAGATTCAGTTTAGCTGAGCTGACCTGAAACTATTGCACTGCACTACACAAGAGCTGCAGAAAGGTGGCTTATTATTCACAAAGGGGCTGTATACTGCAAAGGGCTGATAAACAAAAGAGCCACTGTTTCTGTCTTCTACTTACAGTATCAGTAGCAACAGGCTGCACTGATACCTTCCCTGATAGCTCAGCCTTGCACAAAAAAACAGTGCCATTTGTGGCTGCAGATTCCAGCCTGGAGTCTTAAGGGTCTCATCACCTCTCAGGAGCTCAGTGGGAAACTCTTCCTGAGAGTGGAAAAGATGTGTCAGAGACAGCCTAATACCCCTCTTAACCTTACTTCACTTTATTCTCATCATTCACAATAACCCCAAAGACACATAACATATAGATATCCAAGTTTTGCTGCTTCTCACAGGGAAAGCCTGTGGCTATACCTGAACTGATATTGGGAGTGGTCTGAAGCTTGCAGTGCTCATGAGGTCTACTGCTCCGAGTCCAGGTTGCCTGTGAGTTTTACCTTCTCTGGGAAATGATGGTGATGCCTAATTTGTGAAAGACCCTGTCTTTACTGGGGGGACAGACTGGATACATGGAAGTGAGTGGGTCAGGCAAGTGAAGATGGTTGCTGGAGTCCCTCTGCACCCATGGATGCCCTTCAGTGCTTTGGCACACACAGAACAGCCAGAATGCATGCCAGCAGGTAAAAACTGTAGACAATCACCAAGGATGAACATTTCCTGAGAGAGAGAGAAGAGGGAGACTCTGCTTCTCTCACTTCCAATACAAAGAAGTAATGCAGGAGAGGGGTCTCTGTGCCCAAATCACCATGTGGCTGTTCCACACCCATCTGCCAAAAGCAGCAACCTACCAAACCCTGCTGTGGTGCAAAAGGGGCCCATCTTCCCGACATTATTGCTTTGATCAGTTGTAGTTACGCACAGCAGGCAAGCTTTCAAACAAAAGGTGAGCAAGACTTTCTAGTTAGAGCTCTTTACAATATCTTCTTTACTGAAATGACTTCTGTATGAACAGGAAATCATACGCAGTTAGAAAACAGCATTGTTTATGTGCATGAATCCTCCTTCCTTGAAATTCCAGGAACATTCCTGCTTGAGCCATGTGCTAAAGAAACCTGTGATTAAAAAAAAGGCCTCATGAGAAAAGAGGAAGAAGAGGACAATAAGATGTGTGTCTCAGCAAGACTTCCACAGAGAAGCCTCAACATGTGTGCAAGGTGAAAAAGAATAACAGGGTGACTTCATCTTTGGCTTGCGATGGGCAAGGGAGGGCCCTTTTCATCGCAGTCCAGCAGAGAGATGTGTAGCTTCAGAAGAGGGAAGAAGTACAGATCCTTACTTCAGAAATATAAATCCTGTTTTAATAAGTGACTGAAACTGTAGGAGTTTGTAAAGAAAGTCATCTTTCCTGATCCTCAGATCCTTAAGTCTTTCCCTGCCCAATAGAATGCTGCTATTGCTTTCACTTTCTTGCTTTACTCAATCTCCTGTGTGTTTTGGGGAGAATGAGCAAGGAGTCTTACCTCACTCAAAGATGTCTCCAAAAGGTCAAAATCGACATCAAGACCTGCTCCAGAAATAGCTGGAAGCCAGGGCAGTTGCATATTTCTCAGTGGCAGCATGATCCCATGGGATCCAAAGGGTAGTGCTACTGCTTTTATAGGAAAAGGCACCCATATGCTTACTGAAGGTGGTTCCCCCCACCAACGCTTAGCTTCCAATAACAGATTCATCTTGCCTATCTTGAACAAGATAGTCACCTAAGCCCTAGTTATAGTCAGTGAGGCTAAATAAGCATGTCCAGAAGACAGTTCATCCCATGTGCATTAATTTGGGGAGGCGAGAGTGTTGATGTTGGAAATAAGTGCCCCTGGGAAGGGCCTGCCTACTCCAGCTGACCACATAGGGAGGCCAGGCAACCTTTTGGGGCTATTCTTTGTCCATGCAGTGCTGCCCATGGTTTTGATCTGGCTGAAGCAAGGAAGTACTGGAAGATACACGAAAGAATCTTGCTGTTCTTAGGCTGAAGCCTTGAACATTAACCAGGCATCAGAAAGTGTAAGTAAGGGTCGGTACCTCTGAATAAAGGATGCAGATAAGAAAAACACTTGTAATTTAAATATGCTTGTACTTGAAAAACTGCTAGCAGGATATGAACCCATGAAGTCAGTATTTGAATGTCGGTTTTGGTCTGTTGCTGTTGAAGCTGTGATAAGGTTTAGAAGCTATAATAATTCATAGAATACAGCCTTGACAATTTTGTTACAGCACAGATAAAACATGATGAATCACCTGGTGCCCTAATGCAAAATTTTCCACTCCCTTACTTACGTTCTATTCTGGTATTTGAAGTTCACCAGGGTAAACAAAACAAATGGGTTTTGTTTTACTTTATGCAACAAAAGTCAATGCTAATTTTTGTATAAATACTTTGTATAAATTCGTTACTGAAATAAGAATGACCAACCCAGATTCTGAAAGACGATTTTATCAGTGTAGTCTAATGTTTAATGACACTGTCACAACGACACTTGCCCCTAATAAAAAGCAGGTATACTAGCAGAGATGAGTGATTTCCTAGCCTGATGAATCCCAGATGATTCCAGTCTGGGCATATTGCATATCTATGCAATCTGAACTAGGCTGTAAATGGTGTCCTGCTTTGTGCTGCTTGGTCGCTGCTGCTTTTGCTGGAGCCAGTGGCCTGATGAAGTGCTCAGCACCTGCGCTGTGGTCTGGTGCAGAATCATAGAATCATAGAATCAACCAGGTTGGAAAAGAGAGAAGAACTGAGAGAAGATCTCACCCTGGGTGCGCTGGTCTGACAGCTTTCTGACAGTGCACTTAATGCCAAAGTCAAATAAGATGTATTCCTCACCAGTAATAACAGCAGAAATGATCCTGCTAAGAAGAAAAGAGGCTCATGAGAACAACCCAGTTCTGGGCTCTTCCATCAGTGGATTGTGCTGCTGACATCAGCGAACCTGTCCTTAGCGTGTGTGGAGGGAAGGGGAGGCAGCTCCTCTTTACATGGCCTTGCTTTGTGTAAAGTCAAATCCAGATTTCTCTCTCCCTTCCCTCTTTTCAGATTTCTAGAGCCTCATTGAGGCAAAAAGAAATATCTAAAGAAACCTGGGGTTTATATGAAGGAGCCAATTTAAATAGAAAACAAGTCAGCAGAAAGTTTCTTGCTGAAACTTGAAGCTATACTGACACATTAGATCTAATGTCCCAGAGCTGTTTTCCTGCTGTTCTCTTCATTACCTCATATATGAATTTACATGTGCCTCACAGGTATAAATGTTGCCTGGGAAGTGTATTTTGGTTCAAGCTGCAAATCCTTCCTGTGCCCTCTCCTCGCTTCTCCCTCTCCCCACATGGCAGCATGAAAACTAGGACATTTGTAAAGGCACTGTTCTTTTCCTTGGCCCTTCTTCCCTTCAGTTGAACAATTCATAAACCAACCATTGATAATATCTGTCAGTTATTTAATCCTGAGGTTTCAGGTTAAGGAGTAACAATGAATGTAAATCTAGATGGTAAGAAACTGCTTGTAATGCACATGTGTGTGTTGGATCTTGAAAACTTTAAAGGATTGTTACCACAGAGCCCTATAACAAAAAGCTATAAGATGCTGTACAGGGTATTCATTCTAGTCTGTCTGTTTGGATGATGTGGAGGTGGCATGCTTCTTGGGTCAAAACCCTGCAACACATCCCTGGGCTCAAAAGAGAGAATGCCTATCGTTTTCCTTGCAAACACCACTTGTTAGTAACATAAGATTTCTGGTCACTTGCGACTGCCTCCTGAAAGAGGCAGCTATGGTATGGTAGTGAAACAATGTATTAGTGTTGTGTAAGTACCAGTAATTTGTTAAGCTGTGCCTGGAAATGTTCCTATATGGGGCATCATCTCTGCCCATGACCAATTGGAGTATTTTCTGTAGATATGGCATGTCAGAGTCCATTCCATCCCGACAGGCAGGTTGCACAGACACCCACTTCCATAGGCTAACATAGGCATGGGCCATCTGCCAAACAGTGCTCAGAAATTGACACAAATGGATTTCATGGTCTCATTCTTTCAATGCAGCAGTATCAACTGGGATACTGTCAGAACTGTTTCAAGTTAGCAAATGTCCTGCTTATTCTGTTAGGGGGAAAGAAATACTCACTTGCCCCTCACACAGATTTTCTTCCTGTGGATGAGCAGGGAGCTGGAGATGTTTTGGCAGCACATTCTATTCCACAGCTGCTGAAAGAACTTCCTTGCCACTTCTGATTGACTTTGTGGCCTTACTGATACAGATACCTGGGTGGGAAAGTTCTTTCTAAGCTGTAGGCTGAAGCAGTGAAACACCAGTTAACACACAAAATAAGCCCGCAGCAGACAGGAACCATTTCAATTCTTGTCCTTTCCTATAGTGATGATAGGAAATGGAAAAGCCTCTGGGATACATCCTCACTCCTCTTCTTACCTTTGGGTCACAGTCTCTGTTTCTGATTCCAACAACTGACCATTCTCCACCCTGTTGTTGCCCCAGTAAAAGTGTTAGCCTATATCTTTTGACAGAACTTCTTTCATTGTGTTGGTTATATTGCACTGAGTTGTATATCCATCCATTTATTCAGGGAGAGACTTTGATCACATCAACATGTATTACCTTTAGGCTTAGTCTTTACTGGGGATATTAAACTCCTTAAAATCCTGGAAACATTTGTGCACAAGGCATATAAACACATTAAAACATCCCAGAACAATTTACAAATAGTTTAATTAGTGTTTAGAGTAGCTTACCTTTAGCACATTTAATAGCCAATTTAGTGTTTGAAACCAAGCTAATTAAATGCTAAACTGGACACAGGATTAATTTCAGTCACCCAATCTCCCATTATGTGCTCACAGCTCACCAGAGGGCTCCTAAAAGACTCTGAATTCCTCAGAATGAGAAATTCTTAGGAAAAGCAGCAAAGGAATATTGGGAACTGTAGGCCAAAACTTCAACTTCAGCAGATCTTGTTTATACACGTCCAGTTCAGCTGATTCGATTACAAACCCTTTGCTCCTGTTCAGTGAGCGTGACCCAGCTGATATGAAAGTAGAGTTATTTGTCTGAAACCCCATTCCCACTGTACTTTGCAGCTGTGTCTTTTCATCTTCCAGTGTGGTTTTGGACAGCCATAGATAGAAACCCTATGGACCTCCATCTCTGGTTTCTAGTTGTAACCCAGAGACGTTTAACGTGTAACATTTAATGTGAGCTTTTAAGGTTGGTCTCTGTAGCATTGCTTGACCAATGACAGGAATCAAGGCCTTACCTGAATATTTAAAAGTTGGTGGATACCAACACTATATTTTGACCGTTGTTTCTGTCCTCTTGCATCACCCACAGTAGTGCCAAGTGATTGTATACCCTATTTGCAAGTGCTGTAGTTTGCTTCTGATGTTTCTTCTAGACTGAAATAATTTATTAAGTTATGATCCATATCAGACAGGTTACAGATCACTAGCCTGATTAAAATATTTGGCAGGCCACATTTGCTAAGAAATGTTAAGAGCCTAAAGAAATGACCTAGAAAAAATGAAGTTACTTCAATGAATATAATATTTTCTTCTTGTTTCTAAGATTTTTTTCAAAATTATTCATTTCATATCTTCAAGGATTTAAGGAATTCTTTCAATTCCTGGATATTTCCCCTTACAGCAAATCCTGCAGTACTGCCAAATGAATTCCAAATAAATCTTCCCTGGTTTTCTGTATCACATTGGGTACTAATATGATAGCATTCTATGATCCAGATCATTGCTTCAACCAGACAGTTTACTCTCTGGCTAGCTTACATCTAAGAAATGTGCTGGCATCAAACTAAAACTGTAGCAATAAGCTATGATAAATGCGAATTACTGGTCTTTGAAAATTTAGTCTCTATCATTTTCCAGGTCTCACAAATCTGCCTAAATGTAGGTGACATGAAGATTACTCAAATTTATGCAGGGCTCTGAGTTATCTCAAGGTCTTTACACAAGTGCAGCTAAACTTGCATTGCCTAGATTCAATGCAACAAACCTTGGAGCTTGAAGTCACAATTTAAGACTTCTGCAATTCATAAAGAAGCCATGGCTTTGGCCACGTGTCCTCAGGTAACTGATAAGTCAATAAACTGAATTTGCAAGACACTCAATGTATAAAAAGATCAATGTCTCCTTGGCTTCTCTTGGCAAGAAACTCTTAGTACTTAAATGTCTTTAACCTTCACTATAACCCTTACATTTTCTCTGATATGATGCATATAAGATAGATATTTAAAATGGATCAGGTAGGATCTCAAGATTTAGTCTTCTAATTGCTTTGTATAATGGGTAAGTAGGGAAGGAGAAGGACCAAATTTTACTGCAAAGATGGATAAAATATCTTTGAGTGTGATTGCTAGCTAAAAGCCTGACAGGTCTTTATTCAGCATACTCATTTAAGAGGGATCCAAGGTCAAGAGAATGATGAACAGCAATCAATCTTCACACTCCCAGCTGAAAGACTCTCTTATGAGGTCCACGAAGAGAGGCTGGTGGGACACCCTGGTTAAACCAGTGTGTTGTGGCAACACTGATTTTGCAGGACGTGATGATAGCTATGAACAGCAGGGAGCTTGGATCACTAAGCATCAGTTCTAGATGACTTTCCAATTGATAAACTTCACCTCTGTATTTTGTATTTACTGAACATCTCACATGCAGCTACTTCAGGCAGTGCTGTCACCTTTGCTACCTATCTGTAAAAGACATACAGATTATATTATTATAGATTCCTCTTGAACTACCAGATAGGATAAAGCTATCAAAACCCAGTCCTGATCTCCACCAGACTCTGGGTTCCCCCACCTACAAGTTTTACAAGAAATATGAAGACCGTACCAAAATTTGAGTCACATTGCAGATCTGTGTAGCCCAGCATCCTTCTTTGATGTTAACCAGTGATGGGATAAGTATACAGAAGATGCAGATATGTCATATGTCCTCCAAGATCTCTCCAACTTTCCAAAACATAAGACTCAAGTATTTCCTAAACTAAGTTGTTTAAGTATTTCCAGTGGGTTCCTCTTTTATTATCCATAAACCTATATTGTATGGAAATAGAGCCCAAAGTCCCAAGACTGCCTCTGCCTCTTCACTAAGCATCAGCAGCTGCCTGCAGGTCGTTAACATAGACAATTCTTTTAAAAGCACCTATCCATACAAGTCACTGAAACCAGTGGCTATGTCCATAGACCTGGAGCAGTGATCTGCCCCTGCCACACCTCCTGCACATGGAGCTGCCATGAAGACAGCCTGCCTGAGAGGATGGCACAAGACTGGGGATATGGGACCTGCTGGGATGTTTGAGCTCATTGGTTTGATCTGGCTGCACAGGAAGCCAGCTTTGCAAACTTTCATCTCTAGCTTTCCATGTTTTCTTGGGGCAGCCATTAACACGCATATCATAGAAATTTCACTGAAAACTAGGTTCCTAAGTGCTTCCTCCTAAATATTCCCTCTGCAAAGGATAGGAAATGATTTTGCCTTTTCTACCTGCATTGTTATGGAGAGATGTAATACTCTACTGTATATACAACTATTGTAGTGACAGAAGACAGCATGGAAATTGTAGATCCAAAACCAAATTAAAAAGATACCAGCTTGAATCCCAGAAGCATTACAGATGCAATTGTGGCATTAATTGACTTGCCTCCTAAAGGAGGTAGACTGTGTTACTATCTCATCTGGAACTAATTTGAGAGTTTCAGCACAATTCTTCTTTGCGTGATGCAGAGAAACCTCATGATTCTCTGCAGATTAAAAAAAAAAAATCCCTTTTGCATTTTACTTTTCTTACTTTCCATAGAGGTTGGTCTGGAAATGTGGTTCATCAGTTCTTCATGATGCATACTCTCGCTTCTGGAGCTAAAATGTTGACAAGTTTGTGTTGCATTTTCTTGTTACCAGATAATATCTTATGAAGATGAACACAATTCCCCTGAGTCTGTCCCCTCAGTGTCTGGTTCCTTGGCTCTGCATCATAAAATATTACAGTTTTGTCATTAGGGCTGTCTCTTACTATGCTATTTTTGTGCAGGTTATTTGGGGACATCCCTATGTCTTTGCTTTCTGTTACCCAATTTAGCCCCAGCTTCACCAGAGGAAATTCTAAGGATCAGAGAAGGATTTTTTTATTTTTTACACTTAGCAGTTTGTGACATAACACAGCCTTCATCAACCCTAATTCAGAAGGAAATGCAAAATAAACCAGTCACCAAACTTCCATTTCCGAAGGTGTCCCATTTCACAGGACGAGAGGGGCCTAACACACTGGATTAGAAGACTCTGAAAAAATATCCAGAGTAACAGTGATTCCCAGGAAACAGATTACTTCACTATAGGACAGTCAAAACAACATGGTTTTTAAGTAAGTAATTTACAGATCACACTACTTTGGGAGGCTCTGAAGTTCTTTTTGACTGATACTTTTAGGTATTCAACACTGAATATATTCAATCAGTTTTGCAGGAGCAAGGTCAGGGTTGCCAAATTGTTAAGGCCTCCTCAGATCTATGGAAACAAGATAGATTGTAGGAAACAACAATTAAATACTGACTCAAACAAACATGTAATGTGAAATAACAAAACACTGGCTGGTAATATTTAATACAAGGACATGTAGTTTTGGCTAGTGTCAGCAAAACCTATACTGAACTACTGAGGAGAAAATTCATTTAGCTGAATTTAGAACCTCCACAAAATGATAGAAACTCCCATTAACTTCAGCAGAGCCAAGATTTCATGTAGAGCTGCTAAATTTAGTACAGAACTTGAAACATTCATAACTGTCAAAATGGGAGTTCTGAAATGGTGAGAACAGCTTTATTTATTTGCCCACTAACTCTTATTCCACTGTAATTTGAACAATCATTCATTAGAGGAATGGTTCTTCTGTTTCCCAAGTTATTTTCTTAAATCTTGGGGATATTTTTGAGGGAAGATTGCCCAAGTTTTGTATTCCTGATGGGATTTTAGCATGCTCCTTAAATCAATAACTGGTAAGCTTCCTTCAAAAATCTGTTTGGATTTTCAAACAGCTAACGGTAGCCTGTTCCTTGCACCAAAGTAGAGAAAAAGACATACATCCCTTGTCAAAGTGGGGAAAATGTAGATCTACATTTATATTCATTCATGTCTGGTTTCTACCCAGACACCAGAAAGGATTTCTTGTTTCCTCCATCAGTTGTAAACAACTCTATCTTCTTCCTCTTGAAAAGGCAGGTGTCGGGCAAATGGTTTCACAAAAAGATTAATTCTTGTGCATACTCTGCAGTCAGCTTAAGCTGTACATCCACAAACTGTGAATTGTGCAGAACTGGATCTCTATCAGCTGACCTCTTTGCAGGCAGAACTGTTAGTTCCAATTAAGAAAGCACAAATACAAACACTAAACCTGCTGATGGGCCTGCATGCAGTTTCACTTTCTTTGGAGCTTTTTGTGGAAGGATGAATTCAATATGTAAGCTGTGAATGGGTCAGTGAATCTTTGAGTTTTGGGGGTCAAGACAAGTCATATCAAAGGCTGACTAGGTAACTGTGATAAATCTTATGAAATTTTATGACTCTAACAGCAAGTACCAAAAATGCCTTCCCACCTACTCTAAATCTTATGCAGCCTCAAGAAAACCTCAAAAAAAACCCTCAAGAAACTGCTCAAATGAAGGATAAACTTGCTTTGTAGATAGTGGTCTTTAGTAGTAGATATGTGGTCTTCACCTATGGCTATCAGCATTGCATAAGTAGTGATTTCTATGAACTACATGCATACTTGCTGCTTTTACCACTGTGTGGATGTGAGTTGGGCCATTTGTGGCTGAACACATATGAAACACTCAAGATAACTTGCATCTCGTATTCATGCAAGGATCTAATCTTAGTATTTGTCACCCATGAGAATATACAGTGAAAAATGAACACAGTGGCTTGAACCAAAAGATTGCTCAGAGAGCCTCGTCTCCAGCAGCACACAGTGTTGCAAAGCTTGAAGAATATATATAAGAAACAGGCATGACTGGCTGATGCTTCCCTTTGTATATCTTCCTGGCTATTGCTCCTGAGTTTACTCTCCTTCCCTAACATAGTTCCTTCATTTCTGTAAAAGAGCTGGTTAGAGATCTCTTGAGTAGACAGTTGCATCTGGACTACAGTATATTGATTCTTCAGCAATCTGTTTTGTGTCTGAGTGCACTGTGCTGGCTTCTCCAACACCCTGTGGCACGTTCATGGTTCAGCTATGTTCTATGTGAAAGAGAATTTCTTTGTATCTTTAGTGTGCTGCTTGGTAACACCATGATTTTCTGAAAAACCTGAAGCACTTGAAAAAAGTACATCTCATACTGATTCTCTGTAACAAAGGCATCTTTCCATGGAGCTACTGATTGCCTACTGGTGTACAATTTGAACAAGGTGCATTATACCAAATCCATCCTCTTTCTAATTTAATGCATGGCTTCCTCTAGGATACATCTAGTTTGGGGGTATCTAGTGCTAGCAAAACAGAGATTCATACAGAACTGTCTCATAAATAACCCACATTTCCCTCCATCTCTGGTCACATCCTGTCTATTTTGCCAGGGGGTTTGGGAGCTGCTGAATGATTGTTTCATTTGCTGAGGTAAGCTGAGAAGAGGAGCCTTTAGCAAGGTCTGCCACATGCTGACTGGGAAAATGAGGCTTTCAGAAGTTCCCTTTGTCCTCTGCTCACCACCCATCCACCTTGCTTTCCAGAGAACAGCAAGCATTTATTTTTTTGGTAAAGTGATAAAGCGGGTTTTTGTCACCCTATCCTTCTCCTCATGCTTCTTTTAGCAGAAAAATAATACGGCAGCAGCAAGAATGCTCGTTTTGCATGAGTGAGCTCCTTTCAGCAAACTGGCTAAGAGGACCTTTTCCCTTCTTCTGCAAAACTGCTTTCCAATTTCTTAAGAAAATTTGTGTTCTTAAGCAGAAGTTGGACAAGTTCCTTTATTCTTTGTTTGTTTTGAGGGAGAGCCAGCCCCTCAGTCTTTAGCAATCTTAAAGCTTGTTAATGAGAGGTTTAGTTTTCTAATTATGGTTTCTGTGCATTAAATACAAAATGCATACTTTTGTTCATGTTCCTCTTCCCCTAAGGAAACAAAATTCCTTTCGTTACCTTAGGATAATTGCTCAAAATCAGGTGCACAGTGTCACTAGTCATTTTAGCAACCTTGGTTTTGTGTTTGACAGCACACCCCATGTATGGGTGTTGAATACTTGTGAAGGCAGGTAAAAAGTGCCATTACATCACATTACAATACAGAGTCACAGTAAGACAGCAGCACCCCAGGCAGACCCTCAGTTTGAATTCCCAGCTAGGATGGGTGTCTGGCCCCACACAGACTGGGCATTATGCAGGATGGTTCAGCAGTGTCTTCCATTTTGGGTAATGGTAGCAACCCTGCTCTATCTTTAGAATCCTGCACCACTCCCAGGATGCTTGGAGAGGGGCTAAGCAGGACACGATTTTAGGCCCAGCTTTTCCTCTCCTACAAACTTTGAGTGGATTCCAAGGAAGCTGTGCCTTGTCCTCGTGGTTCATGGCTTCCTGCTGTGACAGGTCCAATCACTCATGTGTCTTCTGTACCAACAGCAAGACAGGGAAAGAGCATAGTCTATGCTTATGATGCAGGCTCACATTGCCTGGCTATGCAGCCCTCTGTGCCTGTGGCCACACTAGGGAGTTCAGGTGTTGCATAAGCCTGATATGCAGTGGACTTCACTGCTGAAAAAGTAGAAGAGGCAGTTATCCATAGATCATTTTTCATGAGTGGAAGACATCATCACCTGACCTGTAGAAGAAAAAGGTTTCTTAGTCAGAGGTTTTGAGAGCCTTATATGACTTTTGCTGCAAGTGGGGTTCCCCTGAGATGCTGTGATATTCACTGTGACATGGAGAGCCAGAGGAATTCAATTATCTGTTTCTTATAAAGCATATGCCCACCTGACCCAAAACCCAAGGACATCTCCCATAGAGCCCCATAGCGCAGTATAGAGCCCTATAGAGGCCCATAGCGCAGTATAGAGCCC
>JAVHNF010068946.1:10433-21357 GCA_034783455.1 Micropsitta finschii | reverse complement strand
GGGGGAGAGAGATTAAACACAAGGAGGAAGCCCTGGCAGTGCTCAAGGCCAGGCTGGATGAGGCTTGGAGCAACCTGCTCTAGTGGAAGGTGCCCCTGCCGATGGCACGGGGCTGGGACCGGATGATCTTGAGGTCCTTTCCAACCCAAACCAGTCTGTGATTCTGTATCAGCAAGGGTATTTCCTATATGCAGTTCTTGTTTGCCATGTTGTATATATGAACTGTAGGTATTAATCCTAAAACTGTAAGTTGCCTGATTTGAAAGATGAAAGTATGTACCTTGTTCCTTCAAATACAGTAGGAAAACCATTCCACCTTGGCTTTATCATGAATCCTACCCCCATATGTCCTACTGTCCGTTTCTTTCAACCTTCTGTTCCTGTCCCTTTCATTCCTTAATTTTATTCTCCTTTTTTTGTTTTACTCTTTTCAAGAGCCTGTTACGAAGCCATCTCTTTTTGCTGCAACTTTACTGAAATGCATCAGTTTTTCAAAATGACAGAACATCCCTAACTCAGACTAAACACAGCAAAAATTAGAGACCATCTGCATTTGCTTTTCATTTTCCCTGTATTCCTCATACATATTTGAAAAAAAAAGATTAATATATATAATTATATAGAAACTGCAGCATATTTTTACAGGAGTGCTGTTAAATTTCATGCAGATTACCTCTCTGTAAGGCATCTATACCTTCAAGAGAGGCTGCAGCTCCTCCTAATTTAGTATCATCAGCAAACCTACTTAATGTATATTCAATCCCTGTTACCCCCCTGCCTAAAACTGAGCTCTGGAGAACCCCAATGGTGTCAGGCTGCCAGGCTGATAGAACCCCAATTTAACTATAACTTCTACCCGACCTGTCAGGCAATTGCTTACCCAAAATATTACGGATTTGCCTAGCTGTTTGCTGGACTTTTTCTCCATAAGGATATAAAGAGTTCCTGGAGACCTTGCTCTTTATTTTCTGAATTTGTGATTATTTTTTTCCCTCCTCATGTTTCTTTCCAGTTATAAGTGTTGAGCATAAGTGTTTACTGGCCTACTCCACTCATATTTTCCAAAGAAAGCTGAAGCAAACTTTGACCGGAAGAGGAGAAATCTGTTCTGGACAACTTCAGGGTTTTGCCCAGCACTGAGATTAAAATGCGAAGTTCAGAATTCTTTTCTCTCCATGCTGTTTATATTCCATCTGTTACGATTTCTATAATTGAAAATTATGCTTTCCATTTGGAACTCTCCATAACTTGTTCTGGGCAAGTTAAAGTAGACAGCAGTCTCCTAGAAGTGGCAGAATGGCCTTGATCCCATTGACTATTTTGTCCAGCAGAGCCTCATAAAGTCAGATTTGTTGCTGAGGGAGGTGCTGGACAGTCGCAGTAACCACTGGGTGATGGTGGGGAGACAGTCAGCAGGACTAATTGTGTCTCTTATCTTGGACAGCAGCAGGAATAGCAGTATTCCATTGCTCCATCCCTTCTGCTCATCCCTGGAGCAATGCATGGAAAATGTGCCATTGCTGATGAAAATTTCTGCCAGCTTTGATTCTCAGGAGAACGTAGCAAGACATTCAGGAAAGGATCCCCTAAAAATAGTGTCCTAATTAGATTTGTATAAAACATTTTGGCTTGTCTGATCAGTGTTGTCTGATAGAAGGGAAGTGTTGCCAAACAACTCTAATCCACCAAAAAGGAAAAAAACCTTGCTCTGATGTAGCAGTGTTATAAAAGACAGCAACATGAGTGAATCCTTCCTGCATGAAAAGTGTGTATTTAAAGACAAGTAACTTCAGTATCCCTCCTTGCCTCTCTGTCTTGGGGTGGATACAAAAACCTTACAAGGTGAAGCAAGGCAATATTGAGTCTTTAATACCTTACATCACTGGGCTCAGAGCATTGATCGAGTCCCCTGCAGTTAATGGATAACTGCTTGCAGATGATGCAGTAACATTCTGGTTAGATTGGACTGAAGGCACTTGAACTTGTAAGAATACTTATGCCATTATTATTATTTTATTACTTTCAGTAGTATCCTCGTTCAAAGACTGAAGCAATTTATAGCATATTGCATGTCTATTTATTGTAAGTTATGTAAGTTCAGGAGCCAGGTGAATGACTTCAGAATTTTGGTAGTTTATGTATTATTTAAATCTCAGCTTAATTACAGTCACTTATGTATTATTTATTTCTCAAAAAGTTAGTACCTGTTCTATGTCTCTGACTGATCTGGAAGGCCAGAATATGGGTCCCAGATGCATAAGACTCAAAATGCCTCTGCAGGACAAACATAACACATCTGCCATGTTTGTCTTATATAGAGAATCATAGAACTGTTTAGGTTGGAGAAGACCTTTAAGATCATCAAGTCCAACCGTTAACCTGACACTGCCAAGTCCAGCACTAAACCGTGGCTCTAAGCACCACATGTACACATCTTTCAGACACCTCCAGGGATGGTGACTCAACCACTGCCCTGAGCAGCCTGTTCCAGTGCTTGATAACCTGTTTAGTGAAGAAGTTTTTCCTAATCTCCAGTCTAAACCTCCCTTTGTGCAACTTGAGGCCATTTCCTCTTGTCCTATCTTGTCCCTGGCACCAGGGTCAGACTAACAGGGCTGTAGTTCCCCAAGTCCTCCTTCCAGCCCTTCTTGTAGATGAGTGTCACATTTGCAAAACTCCAATCAACTGGGACCTCCCCAGGTTGCCAGGACTGATGAGGAATGATGGAAAGTGGCTTGGTGGTTGCTTACACCAGCTCCCCCAGTACACTTGGGTGGATCCCATCAAGCCCCATAGACTCGTGTGTGTCAGTGGTGTAACAGTTTGCTATCCATTTCTGCTTGGATTATAGGGGCTTCATTCTGCTCCCCATCCCTGTCATCCAGCTCAGGGGGCTGGGTACCCAAGAACAAATGGTCTTATTATGAAAGGCTGAGGCAAAGAAGTTCATAAACTCATCTTCTTTCTGAGTTCCAGCCAAAGCTGTCTGTTCAGCCGGGCTGGTCTTCTTCCCCACATGTCTTTCATCACATGGGGACAGCCTCCTTGTGTGCCTTTAAGGCTTCCTTCATAACAATGTCCAGCCTTCCTGGACTCCTTTGTCCTTCAGGGGTGCCTCCTAGAGGTTCATTCAGGAGCATCTTCAGCAAATGGTCACATTTCTGTCTTTCCACCATGCAGAGAAAACGTCCAAGGGGGATAAAAAACAAACACAAACAGATCTCTTCATCAGATGGATTGTGATCCTGTTCTATATAGGGCTTTCTAAGTGCAATGATCAGGGAGATGAATCTCACCCCATGTTTTCTGTGCCATATTTTAGGTTTGGTTAGCTTCTTTCATTTTGATATTTTAGGGTTGGGTGTTTTAGTTTCACTCACACAGACACACATTATATTTTAGATACAACCCCCTGTAATTTAAAAGTGAAGTTACTGAGAGCTAAGGGGCTTTGACTGCTTGCAGATTGAGCTTATATTTAGGAAAAAAAGTAAAGCTGCTTTTCATATTCTTATGCTAAACACCATAGCTTGCTTAAAAATGTACTGCTGCTAACTTGTTCTCAAGCAGCCTTTGTTCTGCTAAAGCGTAGCATAAGAAAGTTGATATAAAGGGTATTCTTCTTCCTTGGAATATTCAGCTCTTTGAACTAAGATTGTACCTGTGTCAGCCCCACAGTGCTCTGAAAACATATTAGAGATAAAGGCCTTTCCCAATCACTGGTACAGTATCTTGATGAGAACAGGTTATTGGATTGCTTGTAATTGAGTATTTCAGTGTGCATTGGTAGAATTTATTTTGATACAGAGCTTCATGATGTCTGAAGCATTAATTCCTTTTGCAGATGCAGTAAACTTAGCGGGTAAAAGAGCATTTATATTAGTTTAAAACGAGACTGCATTAAGAGTGATGAAGAGTGTTATATCTATAAGGAAGTATTTTTTTATATAGGAAACTGTCCTATGTGAACTCAAAGCCAAGCTGCTTAAGAGCATTTCTCTTCTTGGGGTATCATTGCCTTCAGTAGTTCTGGCTACTACTGGGTTGAGATGTGGCAATCTGAGCAATGTCAAAATTCAATAATATAGGATGCAAGCTTAATTGCTCACAGGTTGCTGCATATATATCAATGAGAGGCAGAATCCACCTTATTAGGAAAGCCACAGAATGGGTATTTGATTCTTTTTATTACTGTAAACTTAATTCTTCTTCTGTAAACACTCATGTTTCCATCTACTGTAAATAAACACATTTTTCAATGTGCTTTCATTGATAGGTATCAATTAAAATACAGTCTTGCCAACTCCTGTGACTGTAACATGCATTTTGCAGCATTTGCTGTGTTCCCTTAAAACCTCGGTTCCTGAAGATATGACATTTCTGAGCATTCTTAGCTTTGACTGTGAAAAATGAGAACACTTAGATTTCATGGCTGTACAGAGAAAGGCTGAAACTGAGAAAAAAAGCTTAAAGCTTCTAAACCATTCATCAGAACACAAAGAACCTAAAAAACTCTAAAATATATTATTTTTTAAAATCTTATAGTTTTTAAATGAGTCCCATTATTTCAGGATGGAGTAGAGGGGGAGGAAGAAGGAAGCATGACTCATAGTTTGAATGAAAGAGGTTTGTAACACTGAAAATACAGGCACAACTGTAGAATAGTTCCATGCTCAGCTTTCTTCCTTGATATTTCTGATACACTGCCGATACACTTACTAGTTTTGAACCAACAGTGAAACAATCTGGGTAAAAACATGGTGGATTCTTGATCATAGAAAGTCTTTAACTGTTAAAGAATCTCTTTCTAAGATGTTTCTAATGGCTTAAACAGAATTGAAGAGCATTCTGCATGAGTTGTCAAGCACATCTTTGAATTATCTAGAAGGTGTGAAAAGACTGTATATGATCTCTTCAGGCTGTAAAATCCGTTAGATGGGAAATGTAAGTAGTGATATCTACACTTGTTGCTTCTAGAAGCATTATTCAAGGTGGCATAAAAAGGCAGCAGCTATTTCATTATATTCTAGGGAATTCTGCTTGCATGTGTACAGCATTGACCTAACCATCAGGAAATGCATACCTTTATTATAATTCTAACATATTATTTTCCAACAAGAAGATGATGTTTTACATTCACACCCATTGAAGTATTAGCCTTAATAGTGTAAGTCTGTGGGTGAGTGTCATTTACAAAACCTTCAGCTTTATGCATGCTATTTTCAGATGACAGTTTGTGTAGTTTGCAATTCCAGATGCAAAGGTTAGTGGAAGCTATTGCCTGAGCAGCTGATCCAGGTTTGGTACTGAGTTCAGGGAGGGATCAGACAGGAAAAGTAGCAGTAGCTTAGAAAAGATCCTGCAACTTGATTTATGCTGGTGAGCTTGTTATGTCACAAGTCCAATAGTCTTCAAGATATTATAGACATTCTTCTGCCTCTGCTTGTGTTGTTAAGCAGTAGAGATCAGATTATTTCAGATTGTGATATGAAAATCTAAATGGACAGCTCTCCAGTTCTTCAGTCACAAGCTACATCCAGGAAGCTTTTGAACCTCAAAGCTAGTCATAAGAAGCTTGTCATGAGGTTGTCATGAGAAGTTGTTTAGGGTCACACAGCAAAGGAAAATCTCTAGTCTTGAGCTCTAGAGCAGAAAAGCACTGGTCTTTTTCATTACACTCATTGTGAAATGGAAATCTGCCTTGGAGTACAGGAATTGTACAGGACCTTGAGTAATAGGAGCCATTCACAAGGGACTGGTAGAAGGGATAGCTTTCTGTTTTTCTTAGCTAGTTGGTTGTTCTTATTCACAGTAGTGGTCATGGAAGTGCCAGATTTACACACCAACTCTTGCTTAGACAAGGCCTTTCTGGAATATCTGTATGTGCAGTATTTCTTCCCTCTTGCTTTCTCCTCTTGCTGCCAGCACGTGTTCTGTGACAATCTAGCCTTGGTGATTGGAGATAAACAGTATTTGTGTTAGAAATGAAGACAAGCATAACATCACATTTTATATACTTACTGCTTATTGCTAATAGAACAGGGAATTCATTATAAAAAAATAAATTAATTATTGAATACATTTAGAAGATTCTTACAAAAGAAAACTTTGTCAACATGTCCATTTCCTCAAAAGAAAAACCCCAAACCAGACCTCTGCCCCCCAAACCCACACTGGGACTCCAAAGGAATAAAAACCAACAGTCACTATCAAAAATGTGGCCTGACGGGCCAGAACCTTGGGGTGCTCCTTTTTTAGGTCACATTAAAAGCTATTCCAGGGCCTAACCCAGTTGCTTTAGTAGCTATTTCATTTTCAGTAGGATTCAGTACTCTGGATGTTGATTAGTACTGTAAAAATGATGATAAAGCACTCTGGTATTTCAGTAAAAATTTCATTAGAGATATTATTAACTTAGCTGGGTTTATTCCACTTCAGAATGGAGGATATAATGGCTGCAGTAATATCTTGAGTGACTTCTCGCTATGTACTTGCTACTCTCCAGTCCCTCTCACTGAAGCTGGTGATCATGTTTACAAGAACAGGTGCAATAAGTTTTGGTGTGATTTTGAATTTACAACACTGTTAGAGGAGTTGGGCCAGATCTGGCAGCCCAAGAGAGGCAGTGCTGCTGCAGCTGCATGTCCCCACGTGCAACCACTTGTAGGGCTGAGCATGTATTCCCAGTTGGCACACACACAGACAGCACTCATGTACAACACAAACATACATATAGGATCATAGAATCACAGAATGGTTTGCATTGGAAGGGATCTTAAAGCTCATTCATTTCCAAGCCCCATCCAGCCTGACTCGGAACTCTTCTAATGAGGCATCTGCAGCTTCTCTGGGCAACCTGTGCCAAGGCCTCACCATTCTCACAGGGAAGAACTTCTATTTCTAAGAATATCCCATCTAGCTTTACCCTCTTTCAGTTTAAAGCATTGCCCTCCATCCTGTCACTACAGGCCTTGGTGAAAAGTCTTCCACCATCTTTTTGATAAGCTATGGAACTCCTTTCTAGATGATATATGTATTAAAAGTTTGCATGGGCTCAATGGGAGATTGAGCAAGGTCACTGAAGGTTGCCAAATACAGACTAAATACCTCAGGCCCAGTATGTACCTTCAGTGAATAAAGGTTTTGTCTAGGAGAGTACTGTATTGCTTCCCTGGTTTTAACCATGTTGGTTTTGCCTGATATCAGACACATGGTACTGGACAAGATGGACCCATGGTCTGACCCAGAGCAGCCATTCTTATGCCCTGGGAACTTCAATTTCCTTCAATTTCCTTGATAATTTCCTTGAAATTGAGTATGCATAAGCATTTGTGTGACTGCAGTTGTGCACCATTTCTCTTTTGGAAAGACAACTTGATTTTGTGTGGTGCAGCTTACTAAATGTATTGCTATATATACTGAGGAGTGATTATAAATAAACTGTATCAATAGAGTCAAGGGATACATTGCCTATTTATGTAAACGAAAAACAAACTCACAGAGCAAATGTCCTTGCTTGCTTGTTCCTGGGAAGGGTTAGGATTGATTTACTGAATATGGACAGCTGTGGGGAAGAAACCATGCAGTGTCTGGCCAGTGTCTTCATTAAAACCCATGCTGTAAGATTTCAGGGCTGGGAAGCAATATTTGATGTTTTCACAGCTAACCCCAGAGTATCTTAGTTCTGCGTCTTAGTTCTATCTTAGCTATGTTAAAATACAAGTGATTCTAGATATATGTGTGTGTATATGTGTAGAGAGGACAAATCCAGAAGCTGAAATCTGCAAACTGTTGTGGAGGTGGGAGAGAAATTCTGCTCTTGAATCCATGCCCATGCTGTATGTTTTATGGTGAGAGCCATAAAGGCATTTGCACGTTGTTCAGGCACATATATGTTGCCAGACAATCCCCGAAGAATCTGCTCAATCTCTTAGGAATGTTATTTTTCCTTGTGAAAGATCCTGTGCATTCACACACTGCTATTCCATGTGTGCAAAAGCTGTTTGCAGCTTTGTAGAGCCTGCCTGTTTTGGTGTCCCCAGCCTCCTGCGTGCAGATCTAATTGCCTACTTACTTTTGTGGCTTTCTTCACTGCTGTCTGGTTGGTGCCCAAGCTGTAAAGGGACTAGCTGCCCGTTCAGACTGGGCTGTCTGTCATTTGCACTCCTGTGTCTGGAGGGGGCCTCAATCCCAGCAACTCTCTCAGGGATAACTCTCTCACAAATCCAGTGAAATGTTGTTATTGGTTTCCGTTTTGTCTCTGTATACTAGTAATCCAATTAAATCTAAAAGGACTCCAGCTATCCTCAGGTAACCTAGGAAATAGAGAACTGTTAAACTAATAATAACTCTGTGTTGAGAGATAGAGGGGGTTTGGGAGATATGTAACATTGGTTTCCTGAGGCATTAAAAATGATTGATTGAAAGAATGGGCGAATTGGAGCTAGAATTATTTCACTTGTCTTGTTCATTAACAATACTATTGTAAGGCACAAAGACTAAATGGAACTATTTTAGTAATTTAATTGGGTTTTTTTCATTCATTCTTTATTATCTGTGCTGGGGGTTGCACTTGACAGCCACCTGCCATAGACCAGCAAGCTGCTGGAAGGCACTTGAAACAGAAACAGAAGGTGACTCAGGAAGCTGCACATTGGCACAGAAATTACTGTTGTCTACTGAGACAAGAGTATAACGGATGAGGAACTGAGCACACAGTGTCTCACCGATTTAGGTAGCATCTTAGGGAAAGCCTCTGCCAGAAACCAACCTACACGTCTCCTGAAACTAAA
Organism: Micropsitta finschii; assembly: GCA_034783455.1. Taxonomy (NCBI): domain Eukaryota; kingdom Metazoa; phylum Chordata; class Aves; order Psittaciformes; family Psittacidae; genus Micropsitta; species Micropsitta finschii. The sequence continues at coordinate 12,565 of JAVHNF010068946.1, read as the reverse complement.
CCAATATTGCAGCCTCAAGAGCATGGGAAATCCTAAGGTAATTCTGCCCTAAACCAGGAAAGTGATCCGATTTCATGCCATGGAAAGTGCCGGATAACACGAGAGTAAAGGTCTAAAATTTACCATGAGTAGTTTTTATGTTGGAATGGCCAAAAGATAGGTGGCAGGACAAGTACACCCACAGCTTTTCCTTAGGATTTTCCTTTAAGTATCACCACCAACTCAAAATGAGCTCTTTTCAAGGTGATAAGCTAAGTCTGAAATGAATCTGAAATGATGGTAGCTGTACGGAAGTAAAGTTTTACATTTTATACTATAAACCCACAAATAAAACACTTCACATTCTTTGCTGAGGAAGTTTCTATTAATTTTCCATAGCTTGGGAAAAACACACTGTTCAGAAAATCAGCTGACTTTAAATCAGACACTCCCACTTACTTTCCATATGATTAAACTTAAATAAGCACTAATGTTTGAATCACACTGCTACTTAAATATATCTTTTTATTCATAGGCAGTACATTTACAGGAAATCAACAAAGTTGAAAATTATATCAATATATACATATTTAATAGGATATGGTAGATGAAGTAGAAATGTTGCATCGCTCCATACCAGGACTCATTTTCATATTGAAAATAGATCTGCTGAAGATAAATTGGGGAAATAACTCTCTAAATAGCTGAAATGTCAGCAGAAAGTAATACAGGATTGGAAATACCAAGAAAAATATTTTCTTACTGTTCACAACAGAAAACGTCACTTGCTGTGGGATAATGCAGTATGATTTCAACTGAAACACTACATAATCACTAAAGCAAAACTCTTTGCCACCAGTAAGTTTGAACTGCTACCTCTAACACAGGCATAGGTTTAAGAACCCAGACCTCGGGGTCATGTGCTGCATGTGGAAGCCCAAACCTTTTTTGGTCCAGCCCAAACTGTTCTGGGATTCTATGATAAGTCTTGGTGAAATCCCATTATTCTGGGGCAGTCAGTCTGATTTCTCTGTACTCCAGGCTGCCTTACTCTTCAGTAGCCCTTAACTATTAAGGATAGCCTAGCAAGCAGAAACCTGAACACAAAGCTGTGCCTCACTAAGCCAACTATTTGCTTCCGTGCATTTGGAATTGATACGTGTAAGTATCTCACAATAAGGTAACAACTTTTGTGAGTATAATTTACAGGGCTAGAAGCTATGGCATCCAGAGGGATTGCTTTGTAGCTTGCACTTGAGAAGAAGACTCACTTGTGACATACAGCATAAATTAACATTGCTATTACCTCCTTGGGGTTTTATTATCCTGAGCCTAGGTCTCACACCACTGCAAAAGCAGAACACCATGAAAGTTACAGCCATCGAAAAACATGACTTTGTGGTAGAGGGTATGGCAAGACAGGTAGGAAAATGCAGTGGATCATGAACTGCTAACGACACGGAGCAGGAGCAGCACCAGCAGTTAAATGGGAAAGAGCAGCTGAGGCACAGGAAGCTCAAATTGGCTACAGGATCTCTAATATGCTGCAGTAGGTTTAGCCAGACTTGACATATCACTTGACAGCTCCACTCATGCTGCAGCTGGTGGAAGTGCTGAGAAGCTGATAGCAGCTGTGATGGGTGGTTGTGTGAAGAGATCTGAAAAGCCTGGCTGGAGCAAGCTAGAGAATTGCCTTTTTAGAGCTACTCTGAAGGAAGGTAAACAGATCAGTGCTATAAAATGCTTTTGTCCTGTTCTTGGTTCAAATGACCAGTTTGAAGAAATAGATGAAGTTGGCTGAATGGAAATACGAAAATCTCTTGTTGCTTGTCCCTTTTTTAGCAACTTTATGATGACTTGGCACGAGATCAGGAGTAAGAGAGTTACCGTGGTAAAACAGTTGTGTACTGATCTTTATGTTTAAAGATAGTTGGGTTGAAGAGAAGGACTGAGACACAAACTGTAGTTAGCTGTGTGTCCTATGTTTGTGCTTACGATTTATGTATATGCTTTATGTATATTTATATTTATGTATTCATGTATATACTTTAAATATACATAAACAAGACATACATGAATAAGACATTTTCATCAGGGACTGCAGCATTAGGACAAGTGGTGATGGGTTCAAACTGAAATACATTGCTAGATTT
>JAVHNF010068945.1:15018-27676 GCA_034783455.1 Micropsitta finschii | reverse complement strand
CACAATGGACTTGACCTTCTTTCAAATATGAAAACATGAGGCTGCATTTCTCTTTCTTATTTAATTGCTAGGTGCTTAAATGCTCTGACCCAGAGCAGAGCTGAGTCCTGGTTCATGTGACTAAAGTTATCATCAGAAGCATTCAAAGAAATGCTTGCTCAGAGTCTATAGGTATGACACATCACAAGGAAGCATTTAATAACCTTTAAGATATAAGAAAATGCATTAGGATCACTCAAAGAAGTGCCACATCTCTACTGGACTTGAACACATGAATGCACACACAAAATCATATGTCCAGTTACTGAAGCAAAGCATTTCGTATCTCTCCCTGCCTTCAAGGAAAGCACATGAAGGAAGTACAGCAAGTCTTCTCTCTGGAATGCTCTTAAACAGAGAGGACTCCAGCAGATTAATACCAACTAAGCAACTATGCAGATGACAGTACAGCGAATGCCCTTGGCATCTATGAACAAGAGACAGTTCAGTCTGGTCTATGCCCCTACCATGCAGGCCACTTCTTGAGAATTGTAGCAAATGTACATTATAGAAAAGCCTCAATTCTATAGCTGCAGCTTCAGGCCAACGATGAGGAATGAACCACTAAAAGATCGTTACAAACCACAAGCATCTGCTCTGCCTTCTACTCCCTGGGGCTCTCTCTTACTGTTCACTATGGTAAATCGAACAGCAACTATTCTGCTACTCAAAATTACAACAAAGCCCTGGATTGTATTGTTAAGGCCAGAAAAGAAAGAAGGAAGCTTTGCATGCTAATCAGCTCTCGAAGTTGTTCGTTTCTCCTTATCCCTAGCACAGAAGCAAATTTCAACTCTTCTGTTCTGCTGTACTTACAAGTTGGAACTTGCTGCTGTGTCTTCTTCAGGTAGCTCAAGAACATCATCTTCCAAGTCACTCACTTTCACCTGCTTCACCACCTCCAGAAGCAGAGACTCACTAGAGGGCTGTGTCTGATGCACACCTATCATAAGTAGACATTTGAGCTCAGAAATTTTTTTTATATAATGCTTTGGAAAGCTAAACTACCAAGTGTATTTTCTACTGCGGAATGTTGGTTTTAACTCAGTTAAGAAGCAACTGGACTTCTTAAATACTTCTGGGGCAAGCAGAACTAAAAATACTCCTGAACTGCACTGAAATATATCTCAAGTTATAACAGTATAAAGGAAAGACAGAAACATGTAAGATTTTAAACTGAATCCTAATGTGGAGATTTCCAATAAAAACACTTTTCAGTGTTCTGCCAGACACTTAAATCATGCAGACTTCATGGAAATAGACTGCATTTGGTTTTGCTTACTTGGGTTTACAGGAGTGAGGTTTATTTGTTTGAGTCTTAATATCTAATATACCTACTTAAAGGACTGTTCAAGTAGGTTAAACTCAGCTGTTTGGCACACTTCTGAAATAAAGCATGTCATACCTACACATGTTAATAGTAAGCTCCAGAAGGTTTTAAACAAATACTGCCTACTTCCTCTGATCTCATTGTTACCTTTTCTTGGAAAAAAACTTATGAAAGAAATCTACATGACTGCTTATTTTTATATAACAAAGGAGTTTGGCAGGTTTGGTGGCTTGTTTTGGTTTTATGTTTTGGTTTGGGTTTTTTTGTTGTTCCGTTGGTTTCCCCCACCCCCAATGAAAATACACATTTCAATGAACAAGGGGAAATGAATTCAGTAGGAAGATGCTGTTTCAGGTCAAAGCACCACACTCATGTGACGTATTTTACTACGGAGAAAATAAAGAAAAATCAAGATTTAAGTATCTACCATCACTGATTCTTAAATACAAAGAGTAAAGCATGTATCTTTCTTCAGTAAAGACTGAAGAATACCAAGTAAAATATCAATATAACTTTACCTAAATTATCTCTCAGGTCACTAGCATCCTGGTGAGAGTTGAAGTTGTAATTCTGTACTAGTTTTAGTTTCATACGTGAAAAATTTTCCACATTTGATAGTTTCCAGTGAATAGGATGCCGTTTCCTAAGAAAATGAGAATATTCATAAAAACAGTCAAAAAGCTGAAGACCTATATGAATGGACTACAAAAGAGTACCTATTTAGAAAAATACTGGTTATCCACTTGTACATTGTAAAATATAAAAGCAATAAACTGCATATTAATTTCCTATTTCACACTGCAGCTCTTATCATCCTAAAGCACTTTGTAAACACTATTAATTTTCTACTGAAATGCATCAAATTGCTTACACTTCCAGAACTTTATCCAGAATTTCCCCAAAAGCTAAGACAGGCAAAATGTATTCTTATAAATTGAAATTACCTATATGCATAAAAACCTCATCTTTATTATCAAGCCTGGTCTCTGTTTTCCAACAGAACCACCGATCCATAAGAGCTCTCAAAAAGTTTTTGCAACACTCCATTGATAAATACTTTTTATTTGTTGCAAGAAAATTTAGTTTTCAGGTGAACAGCTCAGGATTACACTGCAAACTTTGCATTTGGATAATTAAATGCAGAAAACACTATAAAAGACGCATTCAATATTAACTTCACATCTCAAGAACGGCTATCAAAGTCAATCTGACAATTTTCATGTGAACCTTATCAAACTGACCATGTGACACAGCAAGTTAGTCATATGAAAAAATAGGGTTTAAGCATCATTTATAGTTTGACTTAAGAACTTAACTCTTACATTTCAGACCAAGGACCACGTTCAGAGAGCAAGTAAAGCTGTGCTGCTCTCCACTGTCTCAGAGTGGCTGTGTGCTGACTGTTAAGTTGCCTTAGCATACTGTTGTACCGCAGATTTTCCTGTCGAGCCTTTCTCCTGAATGGTTCCACAAAATACTCCTGAAAGACCATTAAAAATATATCTATCACTGAAACATCTCTGACCTTTGAAAACACAGTTTTGGGGCATACAAGAATTCCCATAAATTAAGAAGGAACAAAAGTTTAGCAGTAAAAACTTCTGAAAATTTAAGTTAATGCTTACAAGAGAAATTTTAAAATGCTTAGTACTGGAAGAAATGGAGTCAAATTTCTACTTAAAGATGTGAACTAAGAGCTACCAATGCTGAATTCGTACGAAAGCAATTTTTCATGATGAGAATAGTTGTCATTATCTGAAATCTTATTATAATAGGTAAGATTTTTCTTTAAATTCTGATATTCTAGAATGTGACTCAAGTACTCACCCTTTAGCTACCTGAGTAAAAAACTACTTACTACAAGGATCCTTGCTAAAATGACAAAGGGAATACAAGAGAAATGTAACTTAGCTATAATATTTGCTGCAATTACCAATTAATTCTAATGCTTAAGCTGAGTCTGGACCTTACATAGAAAGATCAGTTCAAAACTGATTTTTTCACACATTAAATAGGAACTATTGAGTTTCAAATGCTTTCAATGTAAAAACTTTCCGACTCATCTCATAATGGAGAATGTTTTAATATTACAAAATAGAAATCAGAATAAAAGAAGAGGTAGCTTATAGCTAAGCATAATTTTAGGTTGCTGTACTATGAGAAAGGCCTACTCTCCTGAAATAACTCTGCTTACAGATAAGACTCTTAAATAGAAAGAACAGAATTAAAAAGCATATCTTACAAGTGTATATAAGTCACACTGCCCACAAAAACCTTAGAATAATCAACCTGCCTGCAATCACTTGAATTGGATCATCGTGGAATTCAGTTTCTCCATCTCTAAGACAAACTGTCTCAGGAGTTGCCTTCTAAGAGAAACCTGAACTCACTCAAAACCTTACCTGAAATTTAAGCTTACTTTCTCCTCTCTCCCGGTCTCTCTTGTGCATGTTCACCATAAATGCTTCATAACAATCTTTCCAGTAAAGTGCCATCTGCTCATGATCATGTCTGAATGAATTCTCTTCATACTGCTTCATATTTGGAATAATCTGGTCCCACCAAAACAAAAAGCACTATGTGATTTCTGAAGGAGTCCCTCTGCTTTTGTGGCTAAGAGGAGGAAAATGATACAAAAAGAATCTACTACTTACATATTTGTCAATATAAACTTGCCACTCATCAGAGCTGCAGTATTCTTGAAAGTCCTCAAAGAAAGATGGGCTGCCATTGGTAGAAGGCAGCGAAGGGAGATGCAGGTTCATGAAGAGAAGTTCATAAATCTTGGATACCAATGTCCGAACAAGGGGAATCAAAAATGAGTAAGTTTCGGTCTTCTCTTCAATTGATCTACTCAAGATGCCTTCCAGCTTCCCCAAGAGGTAGCATGCTTCAGGCTGACTCTCAATTACCTTGGTCTGGAGAAGGGTGTTTAGCTTGGCTGCTGCCATAGCACAGACCTATACAGAAACAACAAAAAATTAATACAATTCTCAAAATAGTAATTCTGAGCACCTATCTTTTTAGCACAGAAGTATGCACATATTCTAACTGTATACCAAGTAGCGTGAAGGCACACTTGCATCAGATGGTTCACTGCAAGGTGTCCCACCCCATGGCAAGGGGGGTTGGAACAAGATGATCTTAAGGTCCTTTCCAACCTTAACTATTCTATGATTCTATATGGGCACTGATCACTTATTCATCCTATGATGACCAAACCTGAGTCAGCCGCAACCCTAAAGTCACACAGCTGCGCTGAGACAATCACATACTTTAACTAACAATCCTGGCTTTATTGAAGGGCTCATATTCCAGACTAACTTTGTTCCAAATGTTGATTTGTCACAACAGTCCAGGTTCATATGCACCTAATGTATGGAAACCTGGAGCAGCTAATAAATATATTTTATGGTAGAACCAAAATCTTACTGCCACTAGTGCCTTTATAGTCCCATCTTCAAACAGCTTGTCCTTTACCTCTTTCTCAGGCTCAGGAAGTACACATTGACAGGACTGTAGAAGAAATTTGCCAATGGTAAGAACCAATAAAATATCTTCCTTATAGAAGGGTGAAGGACTGCCATCAGTCTGCTCACTGGTATGAGCAGCTCCCCCATAAGCCAAAGCAGTTTCATCAAACGTGTACTTAAAACACAGTACCACTTGCAGGCATTTGTAACAAACCTGTAAGTTATCTCGCGCAATGAATCCAAGGAGCAACTGGACTTGTACTTGTGAAAGCCTAATTGCTTCTAGGCCAGCAGAGTACCACACTGACAGGCTATCCATGAGAGTCACTAGTTCTTCCAAGAGCTGTTGCAGAAACAAGATTTGCATGAAATAAAATTCGCAACAGATACTCCAGCTGGAGACACAATAATTTCAAACAGCCAAAGAGGCAATCTGCACAGTCCCCCAGGAAGGAAAACAGGGCTTCTTTTATGAATATCTGATTTAGTGAAATGCTTGAAACTTCATAATGTCTTGGAAAAAAATATTAATGTATTTTTAAAACCACTTCAAAATAAATAAATCAGGAGATAATCCTTTTTGTTAGTAATTCCATACTAGAAGCGATGCAAACTTTCTGAAAGGTAGGTACTCCCAGGGCAAATGACATGTTTCACTATCCAGACATGTTAGCTTAAAACGAAATAAAACTTGATACATCCTCTAGTAAATTACTCAAACGTAAAATCATGCTTTTGTTAAGCCCCGGAATCACATGAATGCTTCTGTGGCAACCTGAAAGCTCTTCTGCTTAGAATATTATGGTGATTCAAATTCTCCTGTTATTTTCAATTCCAAGTTGGCAATTAGCACAACCCTCTCTGCTCCAAATCTCAGATCTCATTTCCAATTATATTTCAGAAAGCTAGACCATAACAGAAAGCAAAGGTTTTACCAAGACACTGTTCAAAACCAAGCAAAAGCTATAAGATTAAGCTATGTTTACTTATAAGCAGGCATTTTAGAAAACAGCTTAGGAATTATTGTGTTGATGACTCTTAACGTTACTTTCTTTTCCTTCAAAAGTAGGCTTAAACCACCTGATTTTTCTTTAAGGATTTATCATGACAATAATGGTTTACATATAACACCTCTCCCCTTTGGCCTTGAAAAATGGAAAAATCAATGGCAACTCAGCCAGTGAAGGAAGCAAGACCATTGCCAGAAATTAACATGAATGTTGAGGCAAATTATGGATGTCTACAACATATATGTCAAGAAGGCAAGAGAAGCAGATAGATGACAGAAAGCTTCTTTACCTTACTAGTTACTGTGTTTGCTAGTCATTTTCTTCCTCAGACCTCATGTTTCTGGCTCTGATACATAAAATTGAACTATTTGCATATATATTCACAAAATCATGTTTACACTCCAATATGGGTCAAAGCCCAGAACTGACATTTCTCCGCTTGCAAGTAAGAGCAGAGTTTTGGCTGGTCTTTTATTCAGGACACATACAATGTAACATGCAATACAGGATGATTAATGGTGCAAAATCTGTTTAGGCTACAACTGACATGGTTTCATTAGCTCCTACATTTCCTAAATATTTCTCTAGTCTGAAGAGACCTGGATTTTCAATAAATCGTACCATTTAAAGGACTATTTAATTTATAAAATTAACTATATTCCCTGTAGTAAGTATTCAGTCTTTTTTACACATTAAGGGGCAATCCATCCCACTATGAACCCTTTAATATCTACAGTTTAAAAGCATATGCCTAGAAGGGATGAGAGTATCTAAGCTGACAACTTTTTCATAACTATTTCAACATAAACACAGTGTTCCCATCATGCAGTTACTATACCTTTTCTGTCCACAAATCTGAATTAACTAGTCCTTCTGCCTGCAGGAAATCCTGCACAATTAGCAAGAGCTTGAAGGCATTTTCAGCATGTGAAGGGAGAGCTTTTGAATCTCTGTTATCAGTGACTGACCATTCTAACATCTTCTCCAGCAAGCTGCATAGAAAACAAAATCCCAAAGTAATTATTACATGCTCTAAATGTAAGCGGCTTTAAAAAAATCCAATTAAGTATTTAATTGAACTGCCTATTCTGTAGTGACATAACTGCCATCTCCTCAAATAAACCAAAGAGGTACATGAGACTTTGAGAGGCTCATGAAACCAGCAATACAGTTTTTCAAAATCTTATTGCCCCATGACACTACTAAATAGGTAGCAGAATACACTTCTGACAGTAGGTGATAAGAAAGCAACAAGAAATACACCTTGTTGTGAAACAGGCACCTCTTCCCAGTGTCACTATTGCCCGTTTTCTTTTTTAACTCAAAAGGGATGAAAGAACCTGTCCTTGAACTGTACGCTTACTTGAGTTTTATTTCATCAGAAGGCCGCAGCAACTCATTGGATATCCCCAGTTTGGTCAGTGCAGAAAACACCTGTCCTCTCTCAATCCAAGCAGCATCGTCAGATTTCTCAATGCCTTTCCACATTATACACAGCAGGATGTCTGTAAGTAACTGTATGAGTTCATTATCACCCCCCTACAAAAGAAGATAAATGTTTACAGCCATTCTAGAACACTTTCAAAACATTTCTTGTTCATCACAGTCCTTGTGCTTGCACGTTTCATCACTTTTGAAAACTCTACAGTGTGATGTCCAATTGCCAAATACATGAAAATGCAAATACAAGAGACTCTGGCTTGCTTGTATGTTGCAATAGATACTGACTTGACTTCAACATTGTTATTGTAACCTGACCTTTAGCTACTCTTCAATTTTTCACATCAAATCTGCTCCCTGGCTCCTCTGGATGATAAAGAATGTCGAAATATAGAGGGGTGGGGGAGCTGGTAGGTTTTTTATCTGGTTGTTGGGGGGGGGGGAATCTTACGTTCTTTCTGTTGTTGTTTTTTTAACATCGAAGCCATTTCAACTACTGAACCAAAAAAAAAGACATTACAAAACAAAATACCCCTGATTGCTGTAATAGAGATATATTGTTTGCTTTTCTGTTGGAAGATGGAACAAAAAATGGACAATAATTATCCATCAGAGAGATGACTGAAAATAAAGGAATTGCAGACATTTGCAGAAACTAACCACACAGAGTTAACTACTTACTCCTTGGTTTTCAAATAAGGAAAGATCTGCAGGGAAGCCCACATCATGTATAACACCCAGCTCTTTGTCAGGCTGCCCAGAGAACGGTTTCGCGGTCTCTGTAGGTGATGGTGTGCTGGGCTGGCTATCTGTCATCTGATTCACAATGTCAGCCAATTCATAGGAGTCCACACTGGACAGATCTAAACTTAAATGTGAAGGGTTACTGTGCCACAGTTCTTCTCGGTCCTCCAGTCTAAAAGACATCTCCGCTATGGATGCATCCTCCAATGGCATAGCAGAGAAATGAGCAGGGACATCCAGGGATTTGTTGTCTTCTAAACTCCATTGATCAAACAGACCATTAACGGATGCAAAGCTGCCAGTTTTGTCTCCCTCTGCCTTATCAGATTGATGTTTCTGAAGCTCTTCAGCAGGAAGCTTTTTTTCCTCTTCCCTTGTGGAATCAGCCCTGTTCTCTTTAAAGACAATCCGAACATCTGAGTTTTCTTTCAGGAATAGTCTAATCAAAGTGTCCTGCCAGCCCAGCTGCTGAGAAATCTGTTGTGCTGCATCCAACTGGGAATGCAAAAGGTGCAAAACCTAAGGATAGAAGATATCCCACACCTACACATTACTTTTTGCTTGTAACTGCATTAATTCTAGATTTTCAATAATCATTTTATGATCTTACAATGGTTTTTGTGGTTAATAAGAAGCAAACAAGCCATAAACTAATTTTTCTCATTGGAAAAATATATTTGAGAAAAACCAGAAAAAATTCTGAGGATTAGTGGATAAAAAAAGCATATCAAAGCATTCAGCCACTTTTCTGCAACAATTCCAGCTAAAGCCAGTTATCACAACAAATAATCCTATCCAGCCACTACTCTGCAAGAAAAGAAAATCTAGAACAGAAAATATGGATGATTAGGAGCCATTAAACAGATAAAATTAAGAAAGCTGCAGTATTAATAGCTTACTGATAATACACATTATCATTTCACTTCTTTCACTTTGAGAAACCTTAATAGACAATATGGTGCCTCACAACTATGTTCAATACTATCAATCCCAGTGATACAAGCCAGACAGAGCTCAGTTTAGGAAGAAATCACTGTTAAATCACCATTTCTTCCCTATCATTTCCCTGAATCCCCCGACCACTCTCATGAACCACAATATGATCCATCAAAATAACATATAAAAAATGCAAGCTATTTGAGAATCATGACAGACACCTTGGTTTTTTCTTATGTTTTTTGGAAGGACTTGAAAACATAAAATTCAATATTAAATGATAGATGGGCTTCATTTTTAACATAAATCATTGCTTAGGAGAGCAGTACCAACAAATATCACCCCAGTGTCTCAAATAATTAAGATACCACACTATACAGCTTACAGGCTTAAAGGACAGTATTTCAGTTTTAAAACAGATGACTAACCTTTCTACATATAACCACTCTCACATTTACATCTGATTTGTGAGCCAGATGCACTACAGCTAATAGATCTTTATAATTCACAACAGGATCTGTAGGGGAGAAAAAACAAACACAGTTTCATGCAAGAGAATGTAAGAGCCAAATATTAAAAATTGCCTTAGCGCTCACTTCGATATCCAGGCATAGTAAAGGGAACAAACTTAAAGGAACTAAGAAAACACTACTGAAGACTAATGAGAATTTCAAATAGAACAGCTCCATAAGGTAAGGGCTCTAGTTCTCCTGAGTAAAAACCCAAATATATTTGCCTCCCAGCAGCAGGAATTTACTAATGCTAAGCACAACACTGGTTAATTACCTGCATACAGAACTTGGTTAAGAAGGTTTTTAATAAGAGAAACAGTAACTGGCGATTCATTCAGAAGGAGACCCAGTCCAGAGTATCCCACTTCTCTGAGTCTCATACGGTGCTTACTGCGTTCATAAACTTTAGTACATTTTAGCATCTCTTCCACAATCTGCAATGAAAAGTCCAGAAGAATGCAAAATAAACACAAGGGAGCACACAGATCTCTCAATCATACATAACAGGCTGGTGCACTGTTTTTAAAGTTTACTTTGTATGCCAACTCAAACAACATAGACTTTTTTTCCAGATCCCAATACTTTATTTCAAGAAAATACCAATTCCACCATGACTATTTTAATAAACAATAACATCTAGCTAACATGAGAGCAGAAAAAATTAATAGAACTTGGAGGTTTAGCATCTTTACAATACACTTCTGCAGTCAACTGAAAAAAATGCAAATTTATATTCCGTTGATTACTTTAAAATCACAGAAATCAATTCATTACCTTGAACACAAGTTCTCTAAGCCTGTCAGAGTACCTTTGATGCAATAACAGAGCATAAAGAATATCAGCATTCCCTGGTTCAAAAAGCAACAGAAAAAGCTGGTCTGGGGTTGGGCTGGAATGAAGTAGGCTGAAGAGAACATCCAGAATTCCACACAGCTACAAAATTAAGACAATTGCATTAATCCACAGTTCATTCAGGCTTTGTACTCTGTTTGGGAAAAATTTCCTTGGCTTTTAAATTTTGCCCTATGCTTGTTATAAAGTAGACATTTTATCTGCTCTATATTATGCATTTTAAAAATTTAATATATTTTTTCCATATATAGAAACTTATCAAACTCTACTTAGAGCTACAAAGCAAGTTCAAGTTCTCCTGATGTCTACTAAATAGAAACCACATCATTACTGCTTTTGATCAGTTTAAGTCAAATTCATTTGGGTTTGTAAACTAAGAGAACTTTTCTAATGACAGTATTACAAAACATGTGCTTTCTGCTCTCTTTAGGGAAAAACAAAAACAGTAAAAATATGGCCACATGCAGAGCACTTTGTCAAGCGCCCAGACTCCTTCCATAACCTGCCTTAGCTACAAGTAAACAGAACCACACAGAACGCTTTGCTTGTGGTCTTTTTCTTTTTTGTTCCCCCCCCCTATTTTAAACACACAAGGTTTCCAACCACCAAGAAGCCAAATCAAAACCATGTACAGCTTAAACTATTAATTTATGCTCTATTGGATACCTGTTCCTCTTCACTGGTGGCAGCAATGTATCCTACGATGCTCTGTATTTCTTCATGTGTTCCACCTTTGCTCAGGAAGTATTTGATCAATCCATAGAGGGATGTCCGTATTGTTTTGAGGTCATCAGGAGCCAAATCACTGTCTTTACAGCTACTCCTATACACCAATAGACAGGAAGGCAACCTAAGGAAGTTCTTCATGACCATTAATAGCAGCTAGACTGTACAAGTTTTGTAATTTTTCATCTATCCAGATACCATGGCACAAGCTATCAATTTTTACTGAAGTAAGGCAACTGGATGGTAATAAGCAAGGGTAGACCAGACCTACCAAGTCTGAAAACAGCCCTGAAATGTAAACTTGTACTGATCAGGATACAGGTCAGGATTTCTGGTTCCCCTCCAACCCTCTAAATGAAAGAGCCAACCTTCCTCAGTGACATAACTATATTCTTTTTATAATGGTAATGATGATTTAACTTGCCTTGTTGATAACAAGTTCTTCAATTTTGTGATTTTAATGACTTCCAAGCATTTCTAGTATAACTGACATGAATTTTACATAATCCTATCTGTGCAGGTTTTGGCTGGGGTAGAGGTAATTTTCTTCATAGTAGTTAGTATTAGGCTGTGTTCTGGAATCGTGCTGGTAACAGTTGGTAACACAGCGATGGCTTTCATTACTGCTTATCCATGCTCATACTGAGTAAAAGCCTTTTCTACTCCTCATACAACAGACCCAAGGAATATTCCATTCCACATGATGTCATGCTCAGCATATAAAGCTGGGAGAAAGAGGAAGTGAGGGTGAAGGGGACATTCAGAGTGATGCCTTTTATATTCCCAAGTAACCATTAGGTGTGATGGAGCTCTGCTTTCCTGGAGATGGCTGAACACCCACCTGCTGATGAGAAGTGGTGAATGAATTTCTTATTTTGCTTTGCTTGCATTCAATGGCTTTTGCTTTACCCTTTAAACTGTCTTTATCTTAACCCATGAGTTTTCTCACTTTTACTCTTTCAAATCTCACTCCTAACCCACTCAGGGAAGTTAGCATGAGGCTTTGTTGTGGGGTGGGGTTAAACCATGACACTATCATAAAAATTAAAGTCAAAGAAAAGTATTAAGTCAAATGGAAAAAAACCAGTGCTATTTCGAAAATTAAATCCACCACCAAAAAACCAATCTGCAGCTTTTATTTTTTAATTTTCTCACTAGGATAATGAGGAAAAAAAACCAACAAACCAACAGCCACATATAATAAATGAGGAATTAAAAGAGGTAAAACACATACCCATAATAAATCCTGAGTGTATCTAGAAGAAACTGCACACCATATTTCTTTCTGAAGAGTCTTCTGCTATCTTTGATGATTGTAGAAAGATATTGTATGTGCCCTACAAAGCAATGTTTTCTATTAGAACCTACATAAAGATTTATGTCAAGTGAAGCGTACTGTGTCTTTGCATAATTGCCCAAGTTCAAGAGCTCACCAATTCTGAAGGGGAAGTCCCCACTGTTCCAGATACTGAAGTCAAAAAGTAAGTGTTGATACATCTGTTGCAAAAGCTGCATATTCTTTTCCACAGAAGACACAGGCCTCTTAATTGAAGGATCAAAGCCAACAAAACATCTAACAAGAATTCCACAGAACAA